>JAHWFP010239088.1:127493-143627 GCA_023313725.1 Lithobius niger | reverse complement strand
CCGGGAATTCGTTTCCTCCTTAGAGACGAGTTTTCCAGGCGACTCACAAAGCAGTGGATGAACTAGCACGATAAATATAGGAGGCCACGCCATGCACGTGCGCAGATTTCGAACGCTGAATTCCACGGTGACGATGTAGTTTACAAAAGTTTGAGTTGTGTAGGTTAGGCCTGATGAAGACAGACGTCGTCGGTCTGTTGGAAATTTGCAAGAATACTGGTACAGTATTTTGATTCTGAAATTGTGCGTAACAATTTGTTTTCAACAATCAATTATCAAGAGGGCCAAACCTTTCGGAAATTTTCAGGCAAATCGTGCAGGGATAGTCATAATAGTTGCACTCCTTGTATGTTAGGCACGCGGTATGAGGGTCATGTCTGCGTTTCCGGGAGACCATGCCTGCACAAGTATAGATGTCCGGGATGACAGCTTTCGAGACGTCCCATCCTCAAACGAATCCAGAAATGTTCGAACTACCTCCTCTTCTCTTCGGGGCTATCAAGAAAGAAGGAAAACAAATTCACAGAAGGAAACAAACAGCGGCGTGACCTGAAGTGGTTTTCCGCCTAAACGAGAGGCATTATGGGGCGGAGAACCGCAAGTATGAGGATGGTGTAGATCCGCGATGCAGTAAAGGAATTGACGAAATCAAAAAACCACGGTTGAGTGCAGGAACGACAAAGTGGTCAACCTTTCGGCGAAACAAGAAGAAGCTTCTTTCGGTGAAAGCTACAATGGCGGAAGGATCTTTTGGCGACAGCATCCCAGACCGATGGTGTTCGTGATTGAGGAAAGGGCAATGCGGCCGTCTTGAGTGGGAGCCGAGAGGAGATGCAAGAAACCACGGCCGTTGGAACTACAAACGCTGGATGAATCCTCTTCAGGATGGTGAAAAAAAGAGAGATCCAGGGAACCGCTCATGAGCGGCAAAGAGGAAGGGCGCCGTTGGATGGGTTGCTGTGTGACGAGGCAGGTGGTGCAAGTAACGACTAACGTGATAGAATAGTGACAGTTACTAATAGCACGGTCCATGAGGACGTTGATTTCGGCGGACGTGAGCATGAGTGATCCAGAAGGAGGCAGAGAGGCCTTGTGGGCGCTTGATGAGCGCGATGGAACATCAAGTGAAGAAAAAGGGTGTATAGAATTGCTAGAAGCCGAGGATTTACGGTTCTTGTTTCGCTTGTGGTGGGATGAATGTGGAACGGCGACATGTCCGTACTGGATGGAGGACAAGGTAGCCGCTATTAAGTTCAGTTGTAAAGAACCAGTTGTCAGACGATGAGGAGGAGAAGATGACGGGTTGACAACAACATTAGGGTCCACAGCTGGAGGGCAAGCCAGTAGAGACAAGTGTTAGGAAGTTTTCCCTTCAATCGGTGTAGAAGTGGCTTGAAGGGCAAGGTCTTTCAGCGAAAGGGCTTTGAATTAACGAGGACCCCATTTGGTGAAAACCGCTTCTGAAGAGGTTCTTTCGGCGAGAGCTAGAAGGTGGCAAAAGCTTCAATGGTGAAGCTTCTTTCGGGGAATGCCTCTTTCATGCAGGAGGGAAGAATGATGCGATCGTCTGACAGATGATTGAAAACAGCAATCATGCGAAGAATAGCCAGTTTTTGACAAAAGCGTTTGGAAAGGAACAGTCAGAGGAGGTGGCACTGTTCAAGAAAAATCTTCAGAATCCATCAAGAAAAGAGGAAGAGATGGTTTCGACAGGGGCAACGAAGAGGAATGTTTAAAACAAAGTAAAATAATAAAACTAATCGTTCATCCCTAACTCAGTAATGGCTTGACCAATTGAAAAATTGGTCTCTTTGAGGACGAAGGAAATTTCTGGCTTAGATCATGTTTCAAATTTTAGGTAGGTGCAGTAGTTTTTTTTCTGAAATGGTGGTAGAACAACAAGAATAACAAGAAGTGAACAGTTTTCAAATTTACGTTGGGATCCCTACTTTTACTGTTACACAGAATTGCATAATTTTTAGTAGAAATATACCTTCCATACTTATCTACTATCTGGCCACATTTCGTTGAAAAATATTGAATAGGAACGGCGATATTAATTTTTCAGTTTTTCTAAATTTTGCTGGAGTGATGAACTTCAATCACATACATACAAAGAAATGTAGGTATTTTAGGCAACCCCAATACTTAACTACAAAAGTTTGTCATTTGTATTTATTCACCGTATTTACCTCTGTCTAAGGCCATTGTTGGATCAGAATAAAAAATACCTAGGTAGCCGTGTAGTCAGGGGGGGTGGCCTCGGAGTATCCTTTCAGCACCATCACAATACTTTTAAACTACGTTGTAGTCGTTATACTCTACTTTCACAATCTGTGAATAGTTTTTATTTCAACGGCGTAAAGGAAATATATAAAACACAACTACAAAAAGCTAGACACTCACCGTAGTACGTTTCCACTAACGGTTGATGAATTTCAACTACCCTGGCAATGCCTTCAAAGAGAAGAGTTATAGTGTCGGCAAAAACCACATTAGCTCGGTTGTCGCTCAAACTAGTACTTAATCCAGACTTAAGGTTATTTTGGGCAGTATCAGCTATCTGCAACATAAAAATTAAAAGAGACACACTAACAATAAGTTACATGATATAGTACACAATTTGCAGAAATTTCAATGACAAGTGATTAGATGTTGCATGACAATGATATTTACAAATGTGAGTTGGGCAACATTCACCATGTGGCCATTAGATATTAATGCTGGCTCGCCAAATTTGTAATATACAGTACTCACTCAACCACTAACCTTATCAGTCAAACGCTGCTGCCTGCTGACTGACCTCCCATCTGGCATCAAGTTTGGCGCCTATCTCAGGCATGATGAAATTATTTATCTGCCCGTAGGCTGGGCCTGCAAGGTTCAACAGGGGAATGTTTTGCAAAGTAAACCTCTAAGTTGACCCCTTGGGTTGTGTTAGATCGGAGCAGCACTGTGGAGCGCTCCCACGCAATTTGCTGTTGAAGTTCTCGTAGTGTCGGGCAATCCCGTTAGTTTTTCATCTCTCCTGGTTGTCCCCATGTGCTCTTGTAGCCTCGACTTGAGTTTGTGTTTGGTTTCACCAATGTGAACCAAGTTGCACTCAGCGCAAGGCACTTTGTAGACTACTTTGCTTTGTGAGTCCACAGATTCTGAGGGCCCAAAAGGTGCCGGTGGTAGGGTGGGGGGAGGAAGGAGACTACAGAAGGAGACCTCTTGTGGGATAACAGTGAATGGGAGTCGGTTGCACTACAGGGACTGGTATTGGAGTGGAAGTGGGGAGGGGTGTTATTCTACCAGTCGACTTCTTGGGGTGTTTTTGAAGAAGTTTCTTCCGATTCACTGGATAAAGTCTGCTTTGCACTCCTTGTTGGCCAAGTTATCTTCAGTATGCCGTCACATTTCTGTGGTAAGTTAAGCAATGTATGCGATCGGCCGTTCTTCTTTGGGCTCCTGCTTTTGCGGTTCACACAGCCAAAATACAAGACGGAGTTAAATCGCACCCACTTAAATTTGTGGATGATCAGAAAATCGGTAGGCCAGTTAAAACAATCCTTGATAGCTGCGAGTTTCTAAAGGATATTAAAACACTGGAAACAAATTGCACCGACTTAAAACTTTCCTTTAATCCAAAAAATGTCTTATAATGCATCTCGGCCACAATAATCCAAAACATATTTACACCCTTGGAGGTGAGGTCATAGGTGAGGTTACTGAGGAAAAGGACCTGGGTGTGTGGGTCACTAACAACCTAAGTGTGTCCAAGCAATGTGCTACAGCAGCTGTCAGTGCCTTAAGACAGATTGGACTCCTCTCGAGACACTTACCCAAATTGGATGCTAACTCGTTTAAACTACTTTACAAAGGTCTTATTCACCCTCACCTGGAGTTTTCCAATATGGCGTGGTTTCCCTGGCTACAGAAAGACATTAATCTTCTAGAAAGTGTTTAACGGCGGGCAACAAAGAGGCTTACTAAATTGAACTTTTTGCGCTATGAACAGCGTAGTACTTCTCTTGGGCTTACAACTCTCGCTGACCGCAGGAGACGGGGTGCAATCATTGAGACTTATAAACTGCTCCTTAAGGAAAAAGAAGAGCAATTCTTTAAAGCGCTCGACAATAAATCGTACCAGAGGCCACTCTTTTAAACTGGAAAAGCCATCCGTTCGACTTGATATTGGAAAAAACTTTTACTCGGCTGCAGTTATAAATGATTGGAACTCACTCGATGAAACAGTGTTCAGTGGTTGCCATACTACTAACACTTTGAAACAACGTCTGGACAATACCGTCTTCAAGACTTAATGCCTAGGGGACCTTTCCAGCACCAAGCTTACAAGCTTTTGCTGTGCAATTTTGTTTATTTATTTATTTATTTATTTTTGTTTTGTCTGCTTTTTGCAAAAAAACTTGCTCTTTTCATTTCTCTGATAACTAGGCTGGCCGGGTATACTCTCTCGAGAAAAGAGGTTTTCGCTTGATAGAGACGAGTTGTTGCCGTGTCTTTTGTCGATGAATAAAGAATAATATGCACGAGCTCGTGCCCCCTGAAGAGTGCACGCAAACCTCACACCGTACAGAAATATAAGCGCTTAAGGTGTGTAAAAACCATCATTTAGTTCTCTTAATTGTCTCCCAGGTCACTCAAGAGGGGAGGTAGGGTGTGGACAGATAACGTAATTTTCCTTTAAGCAATAGAAACAGAATTTAGCCGATAACCGGCAATTTTTCCTTTCTATTGCTACGAAAATAAACATTACCTTTAAATTTAGCATTTGTAAAAGACCTCGTTATTTACAGAAATTGGTCCCCCAAAAAGTCACAGACTTTAAATGTCTTGGTGCATTTATCCAAAGCAATCAGCAGTTCTTGCACCACAGAAAGACGTGGTAAAAAGCAAAATTAGTCACTGTTTTTGATAATGAAAATTCATTAAAATTTAAATAGAATAGTGGTTCAGGATCTCGATCTGAATTGGTAGCCCTGATGCTTTGGTGCTGTGGGGGCTGGACAACGCTTCTGGCGGTGATGATCGGTCCCAACTTGTGAAGTCCATCTGCGTGGGTGTTCTTGTTCGTGAAGTTGTGTGAAGTGAGGACCGGCGCGTTGCATCATGATGCCTCTTGGAGAATCTCAGGTGGGTGATGCCATTGTGGCTCAATCGGTGGAGATTGCTCATTGCTCATGCACTGTGTTTTGAAGAAATGTTGTCGTGGCAATTGATGTTTGATAAGTGATTACACTCAGTCATAAACCACACACAGTTCATGCAAGAGAAGATTCACCGAAGTATACAACTGAACGGTCAGAGCAGATGGTTCCTTTTGTGTTTGGTTCCCTTGTAGTTGGAAAGTGCTTGGTTGAACCACAGGGTTCGAATGGGGTACGAGAATCGTTTAAGCCCGTCTATAACGGGGTCAGAGCAGGAATTACAAACGGTCTGATGGTTTTTTCTGCTTTAATGTGTAACTCGAAAACAGGTTGTCGTACTCTCGAGATTTCTGCAATGTTGGTTTAAAGGTGATTTTCTTAGGAAGACAATTACCTCATTTAGAAGAGCTCCTTCACGGAGAGATGGAAAAGTAGGAGAGGAGGATCCAGATGGGAGAAATCTTCTGGTTAAAGAACTTAAAAAGATTCACAATTGCTTGGGATGCGAATTTCTTTCCCCCAGTCCTTGTTCACCTGTTGCAGTACTTCTTGATGAAGTGTTGCCCGAAGAGATGTTTCTCCCTGAAATAAAACTGAAATTTCAAGGTGAAACAGTGAAGGTTCTTCACACTTCTTCCCCTGCCTGACCGTTGTCAGGCTTGTCTAGACGTGTTCCTGTTAATGTCAAAACATGGAAAGGGGATCAGGAGACATAGAAGATTCCGTTCAGCCCCCAAATGTTTTGAGTGTTTCACTCCTTCTTCTCCTTAAAATCCAGAAATTTGTGGATTCCCCTTTAGGCTTTCCAGTCTTTCAGTGATGTATCTGCTCGAGTCAAAAAACGTAAATTTTAACACTGATTAAAATTAGTTTTTACTATCCAAAAATACTTACCTTCAGTATGTGCTAAATCGTTTTCGATTTGCTTTTCTTATCCAAATTTTTAAACCCCTGTACCTTTACAACCAGTAATGCAATGAGATTAGCCTCTCAGGCACCTAGTGCGCATGCGTCATTGTCTTTAATAAGGCAATGCCAGCCATTGTAAAATCACTTCGTTTCGAACCAGTCGCAATCAGGAAAACTACGGGTTCTGTGAAGCGGGGAGGCTGGGTGGGTTCTACTGAAGGTAAGTATTTTAGAATAGTAAAAACTAATTTTAATCAATGAAAAAATTTACGTTTCTTACTATCTGCAAAATACTAACCTTCAGTATGTGCTGAATTTGTCCAACAGGTCGTTGGGGCAGCACGAACCCGGCTAACTCATTTGCATTGCTCTACACATTAGTGACACGACCCAAACTTCTTATCAGAAAGAAAAATCAACCCTTCCATTCCATTTCCTGAGGGTGATTCCTCTTCCCATCGAACTTGTCGACTTGCTTGCATCCAATCAAATGTTCATTCGCACAGACACTGAATTGCTTTTCTCGCTTCAGTGCCGACGAATAGCAAGCTTCCACTGTGTCAATTATCCACTTTACATTTGTGCATTCACTCAACGCAACTCAAATGTCTTCTTATCGAGGAAAACTTCTAAGTGGGACAACACTAAAACACGAAGTCGTGTGGAGGTGAATATTCGCTCCAGAATGATATTTGTACTTCTTTCCCCCATTTACAGAAAGTTCCATGCAAACTACGCTAAGACACTGACTGGTGCTGTGTAGTCATTTCACCAGAATGCACATGCCACTGTGTTCATCTTTCCACCGTGAACATCATTCCACTGTGTGTTACTCTCAAGTTACTCACTGAGCCCACGTAAGACTGCCGCCAATTCCCAATTTATCTCCCGGCCGCCATAAGTGGCATCAAGGACGCCACCCCTCTCGAAGTACATATAACCTAGAGGAAGTGAGAGACGAAAGTGTTCCGGTAGATCCAGGAACAGGCGGTGACGATCCCATTCATGGGTTTTCCTACTCCATAAGCCCTAGAGGCTGCAAGCGCCCAGAGCTTGTGAGCTCGGACATCTAAAAGGACAGGACCTAGTCCATTGGTGCACCTGATGACTCGTCAGATCCACCTGCTGATGCTGGTTGGGGTCACTGTGATTGGGAGGGGGAAGCCCGATAATTGATCCACCCGAAGGAAAATGGGAGTTGGTGGAACTGCTCATTCTCCTGATTTTTGGCTTCGTGTCCGGAACCACTGTCCTCAAGACACAGTGGTGGAGCACTCGAATAGGACTCTGAGCCTTCCCAGTACCCTCTGGCTGAACGATGTCAGCCAAGGCCTTGACGAGTATTGGCTGTGGAGCTACGTCCGGTATGAGATTCTTGGCACGGAACTCTGCCAGAAAAGCCAGTATGAGCGCTGACCGATCCCTTGCAAAACTTACCTGACCGACCTCCCAAGACGTTGCGCCTAGCTCACCCTGCCTTTTTGCAGAGAAAACAGGGCTCCTAGAATAACGTTCTGCGCAAAGATGTAACAAAGTAGCAAACTAGAGGGGTTCGTCAGGCACACTTTCAGGACTGGAATGAATGAGAGGGAAGTTTAACTTGGGAAGAGACGTCAGGTAGCGGATCTGCCAAAAAAAACAGAATTAAGGCCTTGTTAAAGTAAGGCATTAACGTTGAAAAACTCTCTGGAGAGCAACTATGCAACTTGAATTCTGACCACAATACACGCTTGTTCCCACAGAAGTGCTCCAGAGCTGCCGACTTCTCTCCATGACTGGACAGAATTAGCTCCTGGGCCTACCGTGCAGAGAGACCGGCTTCCAAACAGAGAACGCCCACCCCTTGCGGGTAAGGGACGCAGGAGTAGGAAAGGATGGTCGTGGAGGACCCTTGCATCTCCTTCCTAAACCAGGTGGAAGAGTGGGATTACCTTAATCTCCCCATCAAAGTTCGGTTAATGTTTCCTATCCGAACGGATGAACCTTCTCCAATGCACGAAGCAGAAAAAACAACATGTTTTCCCCTTCGCTTCAATGAAAAAACCTTTCTAAAGTACCTATCCTAAACGCCGGGCTCTGAAGGAACAGACTCACTCCTTCGCCATTCCAACCCTCTGATGTCGACACGAACAAAAGCGAAAAGCAGAATTGCACCCTATAATTCCCGAAAAGACTAGGACTGCAATGATGCCTGCTTTGCCATGAAACCAATTCGCTTTGAAGAAGTAGGCAGGGATTTATAAGATTAGCAGAATAATAGCCGTCTAGTTTGACAGAAGGGGTCCAAACCCAACCAAACATAGGTCCCACAAGACGTCCTTTCTGTAAAATATTTTCAGTATCCTGCAATGAAAAAGTGGAAGAAACATTCAATTCGTGACTTGCTCAAACAAACTGACGCCGGATTGGCGACCCAGGCGAGAACTGGCGGGCCCCGCCATGAAGAAAATCACCCCTTAGGCAAAGACGCGAAGACATCGCTCAGACAGCATGCTAAAATGATCCCACCGTGAGTGGTGGGGGTGGGGGGAGAACCAAACCAGCTGATCGGTGAGTCGCCAGGAGAAATGCCCACTGGACCAGCGTCCGGCAACGTCTGCCGAGACCCTCATGATCATGAACCAAAGCCTTCGACAAAGAAAGAAAAAAGGCCAGAAGTTGGACCAGCCTAGGGGACGAGAGAGCCATTACCTGCAACCTGTCAGTGTGCCGTTATGAACTAAAAACAAAGCTGTTTTCAAAGAAAAATACCACGAAAGGCTAGGTCACGTAATCAGAGCCAATGACTACGACCCGTTGGTGGGTAGACTCGGGATCTGAAGTGAGGCCCACATTCAAGAAAACAAAATTTTCCTTCCTCATTTTCCACTAACAAACCAAAGCGCGGTGGTCGGGTGAATCAGATGAGATGGACCTTTCCTGATAATTTTGACACGGAGGTTGATTTAACCCGAAAGCTCCTTCTTGCAACCTTCTAAGAGACCATTAGTGTTTACGGCCATTCTGATAAACAAAAAGGAATAAGGGGAAGGATCCAGTGCGATAAAGCACTGACAGATTTGATTCCCAAGCCGGGGACAATCTGAGCCTTCGAGTGACGGCCGAGATCCCAGTTCCCAATCGACAGGTCAGTGACATGTGAACATCAAATGGGAAATTCACATACGACCTCGAAAAGACGTGGCCCTTTAAAGCTTTGTAACAAATCCCGTCTCAAAGACCCGAGCATGCTGAAAAGGCATCGCAACAGCTCAAGGGGCGAGTTAAAGCCCAAAACTGACCGTGTAGGAATGCATAACTGGCAGGATGATTTCCATCAAAAGACAACTGCATCATGCGGTTGTGAAATAATGCTTGCTGGCGCGAATCTGAGAACGATAGGGAGGATGTGTTCTCTGTTCATGACACCATTTGCGAACTGTCCTAAAAATTAGAAGTACCGAATGAATAGATAAAACTGCCATGTTCCGAGAAGAAACACTAGCATAACCTAGATCGTTAGTTATCATCAAAATGTACGCACATCCACAAACTTAAAATGTCGTTCGGTGTTAGCAAATTTCCAGTCCCTAGGAAGGGGATCGACATTCTGATGTTTCTAAACCTAGATGTCAAAAGAAAACCACCAATACCTCAACGGCCCAATTCGCTCCATGAGGTGCGATTCATACACGAGACTGGAAATTCCCCACCTGAGCAATGCCGCCGGGACTGAAAAAGTATGGGGGTGGGGGTTTTGTGGTGTCAACTCCTTTGCAACTAAAAACATAAAGACCTCACCAGATGCCTGGAAAAAATGATTTACCTCAAGTTATGAACCAATCTAACTGGAGACCTGTCAGGCCCCAAAGAAACGATCAAGTAGACCTGACATTGCAAAAGTTGACAACTCCGTGTTCCAGGTTAGCCGACTCTCGACGTCTTTAGCAGACAAAGCATGAATTTTAATTTCAACTAAAAGAGATGAACTGAGTTTCCATTCACAATGAGAAAATGGTTCCAACCCCATCACGCGGCAGGAGTGAGGCAGGAGAAGGGGGCGTCCGGTCAACCTCGGCAGGATTAACTGCCTTTAGAAACTAGTGTCTGTGAAGTTGAGAAACAAAACAGCAAAAAACTAAGCTAGCAAAGGCAACAAAAGGTTTAGTTGTTCAGTTCTCTGATTTTCGTTCCAAAACTCGTAACGCTTTACCAATAGGCCTCACACTGCAAAAAAAAAAGGCTGTAGTGCAAACGTGGTAAATTGCCCTTATGCAGCCACAGACCCTCATTCAAAATACAGTGTCAATAACAAGCAAGGAATTTAAAATTAAAAAATTTAAAATTCCTTAACGAAGTCAAAAGCAAGGAAATAAGCTCTAGGAAATAACAAGCAAGGAATTTAAAATTAAAAAATTTAAAATTCCTTAACAAAATCAGCAAGGAAATAAGCTAGGAATTAACAATTAAATTCCTTAACGAAATAAAAAGAAATGCCAGATTTGGAAGGTGTTTCCGAAGAACACCCACTGTGCAGTGACCGCTTGGTCAACTGGAAGAATCACCGTAAAAAACTACATGACGTGAGTAATGTGAAGAACCAGACGCGGCCATGCAACGGCCTGTCAACTCCCAATCACAATGGCCGGCCATAGCCAGTGACGGGTGCGGTGAAGTGTAGCCAGAATGCGGCCTAGTACTGACGAAACTGCGATGTGAAATAACACGTGGCGAACAATGAACGCTGACAAACTGTGAAGTATACTTCTGTTTAGCATCCTTGTAGGTCTGACAACTTGCACATTTCGCACGGAACTTTATGGCGATCGCCATGTCCCGAGGGTTGGTCAAATTTTTCTCCTCCGAGATTTAGTAGCTGAACCCCGTTTTCGGCGTTTTCTCCGCCACGGGATTTTTCTTTGGGCGAACTCCAGTTTTTATTTATAAGCCTACGGCTAATTAGGAGTTTGAGTTGCTTTTATGTTCACGAGAAACACCAGCAACTTTGCCCAGCACTGCAAGCTTTGGCCCGATCATGTCCGCTTGCTGCAGCGCTGCCACTGACTCAAGTTGTCAAGACCAACCAACATAAGAGGCACTTACCTGTCGGAGAAGTGTCATTTTATTTACAACTGTTCTCCATTTGACCTGACTGGTTGGAAAACTTCATGGAAGGACCAAAGCAACAAACGCACTTTGGGCTGTGCATCGTCGCTTATTTTGGTGGGCTATACTACAACATGGGGTCGTGTTTTTAGGAGCTAACGTCGCCTTTTATTTAGCCTACGGCTTGGTAGCAACGATTCAGCTCTGTCTCTTAGACTTCGGCCCGGCCACAGCCGTTTGCCGAGAGACTCCCACCAAATTTTTGATCGTTTAAGAATTAGGCCCTTTCTGAGTGCCCCAGATTGACAATCGTGTCCTGTCGGCAGCAGAAATAATTCCCTCGCGACGTCATGTCATCATTTGTAGTTCCGAACATACAAAATCGCACCCAACTCAAATGGAGTCTCCTAATGGATTTATAGGAGAAGAATTATTGATACTTCATCCAACAATCTCTGACCTTACGATTTATTCTTACTCTAAACATAAAAATTAACGATCGAATAAAAAATACCAACGTTAACACATGCCTGATGCCTCAAGACGGTAGGTTAAGCAGCCAACAGTTGCGTCACCTAAATTTCACTCTATGTGAAAACTTCATGCAAAAGGCTACGATGACACTTAGCTCAAAGTCGCTAAAGTGCAGTGTCATAGATCAGCCAGGAATTTAAAAAATATTTTAAAAATTCCGCCAAACCAACAAATTGAAGATGCATGAAAAATAGGGGGATAATTTTTAAAAAATTGTCCAAAAATTTCAATAGTTCCTGCTTCGAATGTTGCAAAATGACAACAGCGTTTTAGAAAAGAAAACACGGACAGGCTTTTCGCGTGGCCGAGAACGGCCAGCAACATGCCGCAAGCCTAGAGCGCAAGAACGCCGGCGAAGAACACGAGAGAAGTGGCGCAGCGCCAGCGTTCAAGACACATGCTAAATGCTACAAGCAAGTCTAAAAACGTGAATTAAACTTGAAAATGCAATCTTACCATCTGAAAGAAGCAGAAACACGTCCGCAAACAAAATAAAGGTTGATCTACAAAGAATCAACAACTGAAAGAACGATCTAAGAGATCAAGCAAAAAGTAGGCCTAATGCAATCGCGCTATAGACCTAACCCAAAATTAACAACTTACTAAAAAATACTTCATGTCAGGCAGATTCAGAGAAAATGCACATCTTACACATCCAACACGCAGAAAATACATCCAGGGGTGAACACACAGGGGTGTTTTCAGACTAGTACGAGATGGGAAGTCCCCGGACTCCAGGGCTTCCAGGATTTCCATACTTATGTTCGGGCAGAAGTGGCGAACCACGAGAAAAGCAGGACACAAGTTGTCATGCGTCCGACTGGTATAGTACCCGAAAAACGGAGTGATTTTACAATGGCTGACGTTGCCTTAAAGACAATGACGCATGCGCACTAGGTGCCTGAGAGGCTAACCTCATTGCATTGCCGGTGTTAAAGGTACAGGGGTTTAAAAATTTGGGTAAGAAAAGTAAATCGAAAACGATTTAGCACATACTGAAGGTTAGCATTTTGCAGATAATAAGAAATCCGAGTTGAGTTTGTGAAATGACATAACTTGAGATGTGGCTTGAATTTCTAATCGATGGTGGAGTGGTATGAAGGGAAACAATCATTTGTAAGTTTTGATATTTCACCAATGATGGCATGATGTTCATCTTCTTTATGTGATCAGGTTTGCTGTGCAATTCGGTTTCTTAAAGACGTGTTTTACTTTCTCTGCTCCCTTCAGCTTTGCCTAGAAATATACTGGACTGTTATGGAACGCTTTTGGATCGGTCCAGTAAAGCCATCAGTTCAAATTACTAGCGGAGTCGCTCGCTTCGCTCGCTCATTCCGCGTTGTCTCACTCCCCCCCCCCCCCCCCCTTATTTAATGTGCCGTTCGGTCGGTAGATGGCATTGTATGTTCGCGCTGCTGGCCGTTGCGTTCCGGGCGCAGCTACTATCTCAGTGGCTGCTACTCTTATAATTTGCCGTTCCGTCGGTAGATGGTGGAGATGGCATCGTATGCAGCTGCTGCGCTGCCGATGGCTGCTGCCTCATTGGCTGCTGCTGATGGCTGCGTTGCGGATTTTGTGTAATTATATACAGTAAAACCTCTTTAATACGAACTTTAAGGGGACTGATAAAAATGTTCTTATTAACCGTAGTTCTTATTAAACGGACGAGAGAAATTGGACTGCAACTTTAAAAAATGTAGCCTACCGGTATACGGTATTTTCGTTTCATTCGTCCTTGACCTTCGCTTTTGCGCAAATGGACAAAACTCTTATTCCTTCCCAAGATGGAGTCAACTAGCGATTGATGTTTTGCCTGAAACGAAATGAAGTTCAAGGGGGAGGAAAAAGAAACTGTTATGAACAGCAAATTCGTAAAAATAAGCGACAATTGTAAATATTTGTTCGTCTTATCCGTACTTTCGTATTAACAGAGTTTGTTATAGCGCTGACTTAGTAGCTGACCAACCAAAATCTTGAAAAAAGTTCTTGTTAAGCGGGAATTCTTCTTATCCGAGTTCTTATTAACGAGGTTATACTGTATATAGATGGGGATAATTTCAATTTCATTGAATATTATCTCGAATCCATGATGGTGATAGATGTCATACTTGCACTGGTTTATGCAAATCCTGTTGTCTTGTGAAATTACTTCATGTTGGTAAAAGTGTCAACAGCTACCTCGGAATGAAAGTGAAGACCTTGGAGATGCAATGTGACCAAAAAGATGAGTCTTGGTTTTCTGTTCACGTTTGTCTTTGCTTTTGCGATGGGTTCTTCCTTAAAACGTTCCTTGACCTCCCCGCCGAAGATGGTGATGCAAAATCCTTAGGTAGTGAAGCAACGGTGCTGGCTTGCCTTGATTGATGGTTCGAAGCCTTGGCTGATCTGAGTTTTGCAAGATTTCTCGACATTTTCATGACTTTGGCCTTCCTGAAGCAGGCGTGGCATGAAGCTTATTGTCTGTATTTTTGACTTTCTGTGTAAAGATGAAATCCCACGAAGAAGGATGCGTTCTGATGTTTCGTGCTAGGTTTCAATCAACCTGAAATGGTTGGCTCTTTGTTTCTTCCATTGTTGTTCTTTTCCAGTTGTGCTTGCTTTCCTTTCCTTCTCTTCGCTTTACCTTGCTTTCCTTTGCCGTGCTGAAGTGCCCATGACTTGTGCTGCATAGCGCCACTTTGTGTTGTTCTGGTTAGCTGTACGAAAGATGAGTTGCTGTAGCCACTTTTCAATAGAGATGATCAACTTGTAGAAAAGAAAAATGAAAAACCTGATGCATGTCAACCCGATTTTCATTTGATTCTGCGGGTGAATGGTCAAGATCAAAAGAGAGGCCCACTGAGCTTATAGGCCACAGAAATGTTTTCCATTATGGGTTAGTTGCTGACACTTGTCGACATACTGAAATTTACCATGGGATAAACTTGATTTATGAAGTTTATCTCGGTGTTTTGGTGGTGAAGTAGGTCCAAGGTGTTCCGTGGATCTGCACCTGCCTGTGATTCCCTTTCAAGTTGGCTCATGCTCTTCATTTTCAATTTGAGTGGTTTTAGGTTGCAAAACGGTGGTTCTCTTCTGGATTTTGTTGTCTTGAAAAATTGAGCTGTAAAAACCTTACTGCAAAGGGTCTTTGCTTTTTGCGATAGCTTCTTTCCTTAAATTTCCCAGAGTTTCCCTTGAAAAATTCATTGAATTTTTTCAAAATCCTGAGGTGATGTTGATGATAGTGCTGGTTTGCTATGAATGAGAGTTTGAAGCCCAGGTTTATTGGTGAGAGAATCCAAGAGTTGTTCTTTTTCCAAATGGGCGGATGGTGACAGAGGCGACCTCCTACTGGTGATATACATCGTCATTTGACATCACAGTCAATTTCTTGACATCATCTTCATCCTGGTGTGAAGTTGCGGTTCTTGCTGTCGCTGCTTTCCCTCAATGATACTTTCCCCATGAAGGGCCTGCGGGTTGCTGTATCGGTTCGAGTTGAGAGCATCCGAAGATCAAGCATGGAGAAAGGTATTGAAAGGTTACGTGTTAAACATTAAGGCTTCAAACTTGTTTTCATGTCAATTGGCATCTGAGTGATGTCTGCATGAGGAGTCAACATGAGGACTGGACAATCTGGTGTCTGGGAAATGGTGTTTGATTGGCAAAGTTGGCAAGAATCAGATCCTTCAGATCAACTGCAAACGCTTGCTTCTTAGTCACAAACCCTTGCATGTGAACTGAAAACACTTGCATGAGAGTTGCAAACACTTGGTTTTGAACTGCAAACGCTTGCATCTGAGCTGTTACCACTTGCTTCGCCTCAGAACAGCAACACTTGCTTAAAAACTGAAAACACCTCCTTCAGAACAGCTACCACTTGCTGCTGAACTTTTAAATCTTGTTACAGATTGCAAACACTCGCATCTGAGCGGCAAACACTTGCTAGTGAGCTGCAAATTCTCGCTTCAAGACTGCAAACACTTGCTTCTGAACTGCAACACTTGCTTCTGCAACACTTTGTTCTGACTGCAATTATTTGCATCAGAACTCGCTGAGAACACCAGCTTCTGAACTCACAACACTTGCTTCAGAACTGCAAGCACTTGCTTCGAACTGCAAGCACTGCTTCGAACTGCAAACTCTTACACGTGAACTGTAAACACATGCTTCTGAACTGCCAAAACTTGCGTCGCTTCAGAATTGCAAACATTAGCTACAGAACTAGAAACTCTTGCTTCAGAACTGCAAACTGCTTCAGAACTGCAAACTGCTCCAGAACTGCAAACACTTGCTTCGGAACTGTGAACATTATCTTCAGTAAATAAATGATGGAGTTCTTTATGATGAAAGTATAAGACATTTTCAGAGACAATATGTCCAATTCGATTTACACTCATTCTCACCAAATTTAAGATATTTGATCTTCCCAAAGTCGATCACACAATATCCTGAGAATTTTCGACAGCTT
>JAHWFP010239088.1:78464-115524 GCA_023313725.1 Lithobius niger | reverse complement strand
TTAGACCCTTACTTTTAACTTTCAACGATACGTTTTTGTTTATTAATTATTTAATTTAGTTACGTCGAAGAAGTCTATTAGCTATACGGAAGTAGGCCTAACGATGTTTTAATTTGATATGTTATTTAACTAACTTCTCACACTGAATCTAACGTTGTAAAGCGTGGTCGTCTCTATCTGGTATCGTTACGAAATTGAAAAAAGCGACGGACGGACGGACAGTAGGGATGTGCCGATGTAGCTTTTTTGCCAATGTATCGATACCGATTACTGTTAAAACGGAATGCCGATAACTGCCGATATTGACTGCCGATATAACACTAAATAATGATTATTTTGCAAAAAAATGAAAATGTGATAAAGTTTCTGCTGCCGATGTACTGCAATAAAAAAAGAACATTTTGCCGACTCTCAGCCAGGCCGGCTAAAAATGGTTTCCTTTTGCCTAAAACATACTTAACCTGATAATTTTGCATTACATTCCTCGAATGTAATGTTCCCCTGAAGGTTTTTTCCGGTGCGCAGTCAATGCCTGCTTGCATATCCCACTGCGCATGCGCGGCGCATTACTCCCTTATAAAAGCGAGAGCGTGGACACTTTCGGCATTCATTTTACTCTCAATTTTGTCAGGCAGTGACTCGAGAGGGGAGGTAGGGTGAGAGTTAGGTTAAGTATGCTTTAGGCAAAAAGAAACAATTTTTAGCCGGTCTGGCTGGGGGCCGGCAAAATGTTCTTTCTTTATTGCCAAAACATATTAACCTGATAATTTTTCATTATCAGCTGACCTCGTCAAAATTTGGTGGCGGGCACCGCTCTGACAGGCGCCCCGGGATGCAAGCAGGCTTAGCCCCCAAACTTTATCTAGAAGAGAAAAATTGCACTTTATTCAGAACAGTGTGGAAACAGGAATTGCACCTCTTTCGTAGGGATTGGTGGTCCAGAAAAGGGCCGTTGTTTAAGGCCTTGTTTCCTTCTGGATGGATTGCTTCCTTCATGGATGGCTTGCTTCTGCTTCGTTCTGAGAGCTTAAGGGGGCTTGACCACGGTTCTGGCTGTGATGATTGGTCGCAGCCGGTGTAGACCTGTTTCTTTCCTTGACATGTCCCTCAGGTAGTGGGAGGCAGTGTTGAAAGGCAAGCAGGATTGCTCGAAGCTTGAGGATGTTGATGTGGTCTTCGCATGGTGTTGGCCAAAGGCCGGAAATTTCCTGGATGCCTAGGTACGAGCCCCAGCCAGTTTTTGATGCATCTGTGAAGATGAGGGGATCGGGTGGGGGTTCTTGGGGGTGGTAGTGACTTCGTCAGGTTTGTGACATCGGACCACCATAGAAGGGTTTCGAAGGGGAATTCGTTGTTGAATGGGTTCAGTTTGTCTGGTTGGTTTTGGTTGTTGGACCAGTTGTCTACTCGGTGGTGATGAAGAGGCCTGACCATCCATCGGCCGTAAGGGACGGTTCGCCATTGCGTCCATTTTCCCGATGAGGGAGTTCAATTCTCGGGCGGAAAGCTTGTCTGTTGTCGAAAGAGGCGGATGTGTCGAAGGAGGTCCTCGATTCGATCCGGTGAGGGAGATATTCTCGCTGTTCGTGAAGCTCCAAGGAACGTAAAAGCTTGAGCTGGAGTGAGACGTGACTTTGCGTGGTTCACACCGAAACCCAGGTGGTTTAATACTAGGGAGATGGTCTTGTCTCTGTTGAGTTCTGGGGGGGGGGGGGGGTCTGGATTGTTGAGAGCCCAGTCATCTAGGGAGGCGCTGGCCTGGATTTGTTGTTGGTGAAAGTTTGCCAGGATTGGTTTTAAGATCATCGTAAAAATCCTTGGAGCCGCATTTAGTCCGAAGGGAAGACAGCGGAATTCGTAGATCTTTCGGTCGTAGATGAAGCAGAAAAAATGGGTGATCGTCGGATGGAGGGGAACGTGGAGATAGGCATCTTCCAGGTCGATCGAAACTGTCCAGTCGTATTGTTTAAACGAGAGGCGGATGGACTCGAGCGTTTCCATTTTGAAGTGTTCGTTGTGAATGTATTTGTTGAACGGTAGGGCTAGGAGTGTCGGCCGAAAACATCAAAATTACAGGATTGCCTGGTTAATTTTTGTTTCTATTGTCTATTGAAAAAATACATTACCCAATTATTAGCATTCTCCTTCTCTAATGCTGTTTCTACTAGAGATAAAACAAGTTTTTCCGGTCCGCTAGCTACTGCGCATCTCCACTGCGCAGCCTCCATCATATATATAGTCGAGGCGGAGCAGCAGAGCTCACCTTTTCGACACCTCTAACCTGCCCAAATGGCAACGAGAGGGGAGGAGGGCGGGAAGCCGGGTAATGCATTTTTTCAATGGGCAATAGAAACAAAAATTAACCAGGCAATCCTGGAATTTTGATGTTTCTACTTGCCGTGAAAAAATATTTTGATGTTTCTACCTGCCGTGAAAAAATACATTACCCCATTATTAGCATTCACATAGACTTCGTCAAGGCGGCGGGCACCATTTGATCGGAGTTCCCTCAGCTAGCGACCGGCCCCTGTAACACAAAGTTGATTGTCAGTGCGTCCAAGGGTTAAAGTACTCTGTGGGCTGCTATAACAGCCCAACACGGTACAAATGGTCGACATGATGGGCCATATCCCGGAGATAATGGGACGTGAAGACGGTAGGATGGCGCCAAGAAGCGGATTCCATAATGTCCGTAATGTCCGTAAATATTACTGAAATGCGCCCAAGATGTAGAAATGGCACGGAGTTCGTGCGCTGTGACTTTGATATCTTCTGTAATGCAATTGACGTCCATAGCTTCGTAGGCCTGGAGGACGACGATCTTGATCCACGAAGCAATCATTCGTGCGGAGGTGATTCCAGTCTTATTAGTGAACGGAAGAAAGAGTTGAGTGCGGTCTCGTCGGATAGGAGAGGATGCTTTCACATAAGAGCGGATGGCACGGACAGGGCACAATGTACGTTCTAGATCATCCCCCAGGATGTTGGATGGCGACGGAATTATGAAGAAGCAGGAGTCAGAGTGACACCACGAAAGTCCGGCAGAAAAAAGCAGTCGCGTTCCCTTGCAGATAGGGCTTGCAGCTCACTACAGAGAAGGCAGGCGGCAAGAGCAACTAAAAAAAAACAGTTTTCCTTGTGAGGTGGCTGAGGTGTGCAGAGGCTAAAGGTTCGTATGGAGAAGCCATTAAGGCCATAAGGACGATGGACAGGTCCCAATCCGGGAATCACTTGGAGACCCGCGGACGTTCCAATTGGAAAAAGTGAATTAGCTAAGAGATTTTATAATCTGTAAGGAGGGCAGTGTTTCCGGCAGCTTTGAAGACAGCATTCAATGCTGATCGATATACGAGGATGGTGGATCCTCGCAAACCTTCCTTATACAAGGAGGTTAGAAATGGAGGAGGTCGTGCATAGGCGGATTGATTGGATTGACCTGTTGTGAGATACACCAATGAAACCACCGCTTCCAGTGGCTATCGTAAACTCTCGTAGTGGAGGACCGCACGGCCGTGGAGGCGATGCGAGAGGGCTCGTCCTCAAGAATGCCTGTTGAGCGGAGGAGTCGGATGATAGTAGCCACCCGTGAAGCCGAAGCGAGGATAGGTTCGGATGGTAGAATCGTTCCTGGTCCTGGAAGAGGAGGCCCCGTCGTGTCGGTAATTGGCATGGGAAGGCTATGAGGAGGGACAAAAGGAGGGGAAACCAGGTTGTGGACGGCCAATTCGGTGCGATCAGGAGAAACCGCCCGGAGCAGTTGGCGATTTTGCGGAGGACCAATGACAAGAGACGAGGTGGAGGGAAGGCATAAGCATGAAGATGGTCCCAGTCGAGAGTGAGGGTGTCCACCGCCAAAGCCCGTGGATCCGGTAGAGGGCTGACAAACAGTGGCAGTTTGTTGTTGAACCTCGTGGCGAATAGGTCCACCATCGGTTGATGCCATAACTGAAAAAGGGCATGGCACACGGACGGATGAAGCTCCCATTCTCTGATTGGAGGCTTCTTGCGAGAGAGGGAGTCGGCTATGACATTTGAGGGTCCCGGAATGTGGAGCGGTAGTAACCGAATGCGGTAGAGGATGCAGAACTGGAAGATCTCGGACGTGATGTGGTGGAGAGAGCGGGAATGAGTCCCACCGCCTTTGCGGAGGTAAGCTAATGCCATTGTATTGTCATATGGATTTGGACAGTTTTGGAGGATAGGAAGCCTTGAAACTGGCGAAGGCCGAGAAGGACTGCGCGAAGTTCCAGGTGGTTGATATGTTTGGTAGTGTCCGTAGGCCACAGACCGGAGGTTGTGAGGTCGCCGATGTGCTCTCCCCATCCCAGACGAGAGGCATTTGTGAATAAGTGGAGATCGGGGAAGGGCTCGTGTAGTGGAACGGATGCAGTTAAGTTCGTGACATCCATCCACCAAAGGAAGGTTAGCTTCGGGTAGGATGGTTCCCGGGTTTGAGGGGGTATCTTGAGAGCGAGGCTTGAGTCGCCCCCCTACTGCGTCAAACGGTAGTGATGGAGGGGACGAGCCATCCACCTGCCATAGGGGACAAAATCCGCAAGCGAGTCTATTGTCCCTCTTGCGGATGCAAGGTCTTGGAAGGTGTGTCGTGGTTGTTGTAGAAATTGCCGAAAAGTTAAGAGGTGGGACTGGATCCGGTCCGGTGACGGGGTAACTATTCCTTGGAGGAGGTCGAAGTATACTCCTAGGAAAACAAAGTGTTGAGCCGGAGAGAGCCGGGATTTTGGGATATTGATGCCAAAGCCCAGCAGATGAAAAAGTGACACGGCGGCGTGCAAGTGTTCCAGTAACCTTTGAGAGGTCTGGTGGGGTAGAAGACAGTCGTCGAGCAAGGTGTGGATGCAGATCCCCTGTTGGTGGAGACACGCCAGAATTGGTCGGAGGACGTAGGTAAAAATCCGCGGGGCAGCATTGAGTCCGAACGGCAGACAAAGGTATTCATACACTGTGTTGTCGAGGACGAAACGGAATAGGTGGCGGATAGCAGCATGTAAGGGAATGTGTAGATAGGCATCGGCTAGATCTAGTGACACTGTCCAATCGTTCACACGGAGGGACTCGCGGATAGAGGATACAGTTTCCATTTGAAAATGCGGATTGTCGATGAACCGATTGAGAGGTTTGAGACTGAAAATTAGCCGAGTTCCGCCGTTCTTTTAGTCGCAGAGGAAAATATCGCTGTAAAGAGAACGGAGGAGGAACAACGCGGATAGCGTTCTTGTGGACAAGAGACAATATCTCTAAATGTAAAGGTTGCGAGGGACGAGACTGTCGATCCCACGGAGGATTGTCCACCGGAGGGGGGGACGAGAAACTTCGGTTTGAAGCCGTCGGTTACAATCGATTGAAGCACAGAATCAGTGGTGAGTGCATGCCAAGCCTTGGCATAAAAACGGAGTCGACCCCCTACGGCCTGTAGGGGAGGAGGAACGTCAGTAGGATTTGCGGGATCTGTGTTTGGAGTGTCGTCCGGAGTCAGAGGATGACCGACCCAGGGAGCGCCCTCGTCCGCGACCCTGGGTTTTGTATGGAAAGGGCGAAGCAGCTCGGGAAGCAGGAGGGGGCGGACGTTCAGCAGGCTTGATGCTAGGAGATGAGTCTAAAGATGCGTCCGACCTTGGTTGGGTCGAAGGAGAACGCCTAGATCCCCTTGACTTGACGAAACGCGGCTTTCGTGATATATCTAGGTGCGGAGCAACCTTTGGGATAAGACCCCTGAAGAGGCACTCTGTCTCGTGGATCAGCTGATTTCGAAGGAGGTGGCGAAAAGACGCATGGAGGTTAGGGGCGGTATTGAGAGCGACTTCTCGAAGCAGTAAGGTGGAGTTGAAAAGGGCTCTGGTAAACCAGTTCAGTGCATGGTAGGTGGCAAAGCAAGTTTTGCAGAAGACTTGATTAATGAGGAAGATAAGCTGACGAGTATCCTCAGGCGGATCCGTATAGAGACGTTCACACATTGCGTTAGCAGCTGTACTGAGGACATCGGCTTGTGAAGCGAATCGAAGGCCGAGACGGAGGATGCGGTTGTTATCACGGAGAACGAAGACCGGGACCGTGGCCCGCCGAGGGAGGTAGAGGGAGGACCCGAAATCCAACTTCGTGTCGGCCGTCAGAAACTCTGATAGCGGATAAGTATCAAAGTTGCGAGGATTACCGGTACCAGCCCCAATGGGTCGAAAGAAATAATTCTCCCGGCCCGGATGAGGTGGGGGATGATCCTTGTCCAATTCCAGAGGTGATCCGTTGCCTAAGAGGATACCCCCGTTCCAAAGGAGGGTGGTGAGTAATGTTGTGGATTGTCCCAGGAGAGGTGGTTGCAGAGAAGGTTTGTTCCGGGACGCCGAAACCGTAGCCCTCGGAAGATCCCTGTTTTTGACGGTATCCAGTGCGGATGCGGAGGGCTTGTATAAGAAGCAGTCTGGTATTATTTCCTTCACCGTCCGCATTAAGTCTGGAAGCGGGATCTCTGAGGGGTCAGGATTGTTGGAAAACGGAGGCTCAGGCAAGCCAAAGTCGGAGGGATCTGGTGAATAGTATGGATCCTGAAAGTCCGGAGGTGGGGACGAAGGTGGCGGCGGCGGCGGTGGATGAGGCAGAGGATCAGCGGAGGACGGACCAGCGGATGCTGGAGAGAAGTGACGCTTGGGGAGTGAAGCCAACCAAGCGGATGTATAGTCCGGTTCTTTACGTTTGAAGGTACGTAAGGACAAATCTATCAGGGAATGAATTTGCGAAGGGACGAGCGGTTCATTGGTCTGTTTGGAGGTAGTGGAGGACCGGGAAGAAGGTCCAACGGTAGAGCGGGCGCGGACGAGGCGAGTTTGGTCGCTGTTTTCCGCGTCTTGACCTGTAGTTTTAAACGTGCGTAACGTTCCTTAGCACGAGCAAGTTCGGAGGATAGGGACAGAAGGTCCGAAGCCGGTGGCGGCTGACCACATGGGATAGGGGATGTGGCGGCAGTATTGCACTGCGGAGGAAAGGATTCCGACAGCAGCGGATTGGGAGGCGGAGGCTCCAACATATCCTGTTCAATGGAGATTTCGAGTACCTCAGCGTTCTAGAAGGACGGAGGAACAGGAGAGGCGGATGAGCGAGGAAGGGGGGATTTTCTTGGCGTCCCTTTTGCCTGCGGCATATCCAAAGCGGATGCGGATGGCTAGTACTGGAGCGACGTTAAGCACAGCAATTCCGGACGTGAACAGCGTGGTCGCTAGAGAAGAAAAGGTGAGCTCTGCTGCTCCGCCTCGACTATATATATGATGGAGGCTGCGCAGTGGAGATGCTCAGTAGCTAGCGGACCGGAAGAACTTGTTTTATCTCTAGTAGAAACAGCATTAGAGAAGAAGAATGCTAATAATTGGGTAATGCATTTTTTCATGGCAAGTAGAAACCATGTTTTATGATTGATAGAATTTTCGAGTTGTGAGTTAGTTCCTGTCAGGCCGGGAAGAAATGGCGGAGTCTTGCGCCGACTGGAAGACAGGAAAGGTGGGAGACGTCATTGGTGGTTCCTGCGACAGTTACTCCTGTCCCCTGGTGATGAGAGGCGGCTGCGGCGGTTGGGGGTTGCGGCTCACTTCTGCTGGTTGCGTTAGCCAGAGCAGGAGCAAGGAGAGTCGGGCCGTAGGGGCTGTTGGTTTCTCGGCTGATAGGAAGAGTTGTCGTTCGGTCGGCTGGGTGGCGGAGTGGCCAAAGCTTTGTACCAGTCGTCTGCCGGAGGACGGGGATCAGTTTGTTTGTTCTTCTGAAAGGGGCGGTTGGACAACGAGTTATATTTTTGTGGTTTAGGCTTCCTTGAGATGTCCAAGTTGTTGCATACTGCACAAGTTAATGGGTTCATGTTGAGGTGACCCATGACCAGAGGAAATCCCCTCGAATGATTGACAGCTAGGAGACCTCTTTTGTGAATGAACTGGCAGCCAGGTAAATGGCCCTGGCTGGCTCTTTTATAGACTTAGCTTACAGTACCAGCATGCACTCTGATCCCAGAGTGCATCATACATACTTAACATGCAAAGGTAGCCACCTAGTGGCAAGTAAGCAAAGATACATCATTAGTGGCTAAGGCCACTTGAGATAACTCAATAAATGTGCTATCAAATACACCACATTCGCCCCCACTAAATAATGTGAGGGACGACTTACCATACATATAAGTCAAAAGGTACTAATCAGATTTTAAGTTTACCTATTTACCATTTCGTTTTATGTTATTATGCCAAATCATTCAGTTTTCTTAAAAAGCCAAACCATTTTTAGACGTCCATTACAGAACATTAATCCCAACCTTATTATGGGCACAATATGAATACTCTGTGTAAAAACATTAATAGTATGGTTTCGCTTTCACACTACTTCTCCCCCGAAAAAAAAAAATGTTTCGGTAGTGTGCCAACAATACAGAAAACATGTACGCATAATTTATAACAAGAACAAGAAATCCATGCAATAAATAAAATCAACCAAGCAAAAATGAACGAAAATAATAATGCTGCCAATTATTGCAAAACAGATCTAAGTCCGTCGGATGTTAGTTCGGACTATAACGCTGTGGCTTTCGGATTGCTGAAGTGACTTACGAAATACAGGCTGTTCAGCCTCACGGACAGTTTGTTCGGCTAAAATGCCCCCCAATTCCCGGACAGTCTGAGAATTTGGCGAAATCTCGCTTGTAAGCTTCGGCATAGCACCGCAGACCTCGTTATTCGCGCGGCGCACTTTATTATCAATCGGCAAAAGAACTGGCATCGCGTCATTTGAAATTTCCGAACACTCGTTCGATGATGGTTTCAGTTTCGTATTCGCAGCGAGGTTTGCTATTCCGCTCTGGTTGGTGCTTCCATCTCGTGGTGAATACGCAAAATTATCACGCCACTCAAACGCCTCCATGTTTAATTGCTGGCGAGCGCTGATTGGTTGTTCAATTCGACGCAAAGGTGGGACCACCTTCTGCTGATCGCTGATTGGTTGGATGGGCGGAAACGCATCAAGTTCCCTCCCAGTTTTCCTGTCACGTGAAAGAATGCGTATTTTTAGCTGATTAGTATGCCGTTTCCACAATTCTTCACGCACACGATCCAAATAGCGCAAATTACCGAGCCTTTCGACGACAATTGCTTCTGCCCACTTCGTTTTAGCGCCAATTCGATAGTCTCTCGCATATACGGGTGAGTCAACAGTGAACTCAGTGTCCGGTAGCTTAGCGGTAGACTTTAATTACATACGCTGATATTGTTCGTACTTTTCTTGTGTGTTTGCATTAGGTATTAGTAATGACAAACGACATCTTGTGTTAGGCCCTAGGAATAACTTAGCAGGAGTGATTGATGTTACGCTGTTGGGAATGTTGCGCGCTTGTACCAAAAAATTATTTAATGCATCGGCAACACTTAAACCTTCTTGTAGGCTAGCCTTCATTGATATTTTAGCGGCTTTTACTAGCGCCTCGGCCTGCCCATTACTTTCGGGAAAGTAAGGTACACCTAGTATGTGTCTAATGCCACACTCTTGCATAAATTCCTTAAATTCAGAACTACAGAACTGCGGTCCGTTGTCTGACACGACGGTTTTTACCAGCCCATAAGTAGTAAATAATTCTTTCAACTTCTTAATGACACTCACGCTAGTTGTGGAGTTCATTTCAAAAACAAATGGGAATTTCGAGTGTGCATCAAGCACAACAAAAAACATTTTGTTACCAAAACAAGGCCCAAAAAAACCAATATGGATTCTAGACCATACAGCAACAGGTCGTTCCCATACATGCTTTTTCTTTGCTGTCACTCCATCCTTAGTTAATTGACAGGCACTATAGCATTTGATATATTTTTCTAAATCATTATCAATACCTGGCCACCATACTCTAGAACGAGCCAATGCTTTTATTCTAACAATCCCGCAATGACCCAGATGGAGTTCGGCCATTACGTGTGGTCTTATCAATTCAGGTATGATTAAGCGATGTCCCCAAAATAATGCTTTACCCTCTAGAGACAGCTCTAGACGGCGCACAAAAAAAGGTTTTAATTCTTCATCATCCACCCTGTTAGGCCAGCCTTCAAGCGTATAACGATAGACTTTTGCAAGAATTCTATCAGTAACGGTAAACTTCTTTAACTGGTCAGACAGAATGGGTAATGAGTCAATAACATTCATGTTCATTACTGCAAAACCTGTAACTTTCTCAGGCGTCGGTTCACAGGGCAACGGCATCCTAGACAAAAAATCAGCAGTTAAATTATCCGTGCCTGGGATATATTGCAAATCAAAATGATAGCCATTGAGATATAGTGCCCATCGCTGAATGCGAGCGGCAGCCATAGCTGGAATTGCTACCTTCTTTCCAAATACCCAAAGCAAGGCTTTCTGGTCAGTTTGCAATGTGAATCTACGCCCGTAGAGAAACTGATGGAAACGCTTCACCCCAAAAACGATAGAAAGGGCCTCACGATCAAACTGGGCGTAATTAAGCTCAGCTATTGAAAGTGCTCGTGAGACAAATCCTATCGGTCTATCAGTACCATCCGGCATGACATGCATCAAAGAGGCCCCAATTCCCACGGGACTTGCGTCTGCAACTAGCCTAAGTGGAAGTTTGGGGTCGTAATGGGTAAGGACTTGACTTTCCAAAAATGCCTTTTTTGCGTTAGCCACGGCAGCAGAACACTGAGAGGTCCAGTTCCATGGTTCTTTAGGTGAAAGTAGTTTATTTAAGGGAGCCAGCAGAGTTGCCATATGAGGCACAAACCTACTATACTAGTTCATAAACCCTAAATAACTCTTTAGTTCTTGAGCATTTTGTGGTTCCGGGGCCAACCTCACTGCATCCAGCGTTTCAGGAAGGTTCGTCATTCCATCTTTGCTAATTTCAAATCCTAGATATCTTATCCTAGAAATCTTATCTTGATTAAACTGGCACTTGGTTTTCTTAACCCGAACGCCATTTTCCTGTAAGGCAGAGCATACTTCAAGTAATGCTTTGTCATGCTCCTCTCCCTTCCCATTAACCAAAATAAGAAAATGGCTGGGATGGAGGAACATTTCGCAGCACATATTCTATTCTCTTTTGAAAAATTCCAGGTGAACTGGCTAATCCAAAAGGTACCCTTTGCCACTGGTATAACCCTTTACAGGTGGAAACTGTAAGGGCGGGCTTAGAGTCATCATCGAGCTCTACCTGTAAGAAAGCGTCGGACAAGTCAATGATCGAGAATTTGTCACTTCCAGATAATTTACCAAATAATTCTTCCGCACAAGGTACCGGGAAGTACTCAATTTCTAGTTCCGGATTGACTGTTACGCTGTAATCTCCCAGTATCCTAACGTCCCCGTTAGGTTTGAATACGCAAACTATGGGCGTTGCCCAGGCGGAACAGTCAACTGGTTTTAAGACTCCCTCAGCAACTAGCCGGTCGATTTCAGCCTCCACCTTTCCTCTTACTGCTAAGGAGACAGGTCGAGCCTTGCAGTAACGTGGTTTGGCATTAGCTTTTAACTTGATACTGGCCTTGTAATCTTTAAATTTGCCCAAACCTGGTTTAAAAAGGTCCGGAAACTTATCAAAGATTTCCTCAGCCGTAACATGTTGGACAGATTCAGTAACATCTTCAAGATCCTTGAACTCTAAGTGGAAAAATTGACTGAGTGTGATTTTAAAATTTAATATCCAGCTTTTCCCCAGAAGAGCCGGCTGTTCTCCTGAAGACACAATTGCAGTCAGGAGTTCAGTTTGACCATTAAGTTTGACATTTACTTTAATTGCTCCTAGAGGCTGAATAACCTCACCTGAATAAATCCATCTGTTGAATTTAACAAGATTGGAATAGGTTTTAATTCAACAGATGAAAAATATTTCTTATACCAACTTTTAGGAATAACAGTCAAATCACACCCACTATCAACTTCCAGTGCTAATTCGTGACCATTCAGTTAACATTGCACAGCCCATTTGTTAGACTGCACATCAACTATAGTCATTCTATTAATATTAGAAACTAAGCTCTCATCTGAGTCAGGCTCCTGCAATGTAGCATCAGAGTCAGAATTTTCAGACTCCACTAAAACTTGGTGTGCTTTTTTCTTTCTGAAACTATGGGACTTCCTCTTCATATTTCCCTGAACCTGTTTAGGTGCACAAGAAGCAGCCGCCGCAGTGCTAGCGCCCGTTTTATCAGACTTGCACACACGACGTAAATGTCCTACTTCCTGACAAATGGAACAAGTAGACTTCCTCCATTTACAGTATGGGCGTATATGATTGGATAATCCACAGCAATAGCACGTTAAATTTGCTTTACTCTTAAACTTTGGATGCTTTCCAGAGACTTTATGCATGGATGAGGCTTTAAAATGACTAACATCATATTCAGCTCTTTCCTGAGCGAGCGCAACCTTGCAGGCTTCATCAAACATGACTTTATCATAGTCCATTGCCATTAGTTTTTCTTGGGCGCGAGTATTCCGCATTCCCGAGACAAACCTATCTCTCAGCATTTCTTTTAGTGATGCACCATAATCACAATTTAATGTTAACTGTTTGAGAGCTGCAATGTACTCTGAAACTGACTCACCAGAACGTTGCTCACGCTTGAAATAGCTTACCTTTTCAGCTATAACTGAAGGTTTTGGATCAATATTACTCTTTAGTAAAGTATCGATCTCACTCATGGTTTTAGAATTCACAGCATCAGGTGCACATAAATTGCGCAAAAGACCATATGTTTTGCACCCTACACTGGCCAGAAAAATTGGAACCTGTTTGTCTGTTGGAATGTCAAAGGCAAAAAAATGATTTGTAAGCCTTTCATAGTAAATTGACCAAGACTCCAACTCTGGCTTGAATTCATCAAACCTCTTATGTGGTGTATTTGATGTATTTGATTAATGTGCTATCAAGTACACCACACAAGTGTGGGGCCAGAGTCGGGATAAGGCCACGGAAGGGGGTGTTCGACTCATGAATAGGTTGGTTACGGAGACGGTGCCGCGCTGAAACGTTTAGGTTATTGGCGTACGAAAGGGCAATTTCCCGAAGGAGGAGAGTGTTATTAAATAGGGCTCTGGTTGCCCAATTCAACGAATGATATGTTGCGAAGCTTGCTTTCTGGAAGAGTTGTGAGATTAGGGACGACAGGTTACGAATTTCTACCGGGCTTGCGTCCGAGGAGAACTTTTCACACAAGGCGTTGACGTCAGCTTGTGAGGCTGCACGTAAGCTCAGGCAAAGGCATTTGTCGTTTTCGAAGAGGACGAAGGTCGGGATATCAGCCTTCTTTGGGATGGACAGAGCGGTCCCGAAGTCAATTTTGATCTCACTACAGAGAAATTCACATTCAGAGTAAGTGTCCAGGGCGCACGGCAGGGCGTGCGGCAAGTGGCTCCTTGTCGAGGATGAGGGAGTCACCTTTGCCGAGGAGAAAGCCTTCATTTCGGAGGAGGCACGTTAGCAAGGTCGTGGATTGACCGAGAAGGTTGCGTGGCTTGGAGTCTTTGTCCCATAGGGCGAAACCAAATCCAGTTTTGAGGCCCCGATTGATGACGGGAGCATCGGCGGACTGCGAAGGCTTGAATAAAAAGCAGTCCGGTACGGTTTCTTCGACGGTTTTGAGAAGCGCTCCGAGCGACAGAGACGGGTCGTCGGTTGTGTCGTCCGGGAAATGAATTCTCCTTTCTGCCGTTGGAGGGGGAGCAAGTGTCGTCGCAAATGTTGTCTTGATTTCCACTCGAGACGCGGGGTGGTCATGGGCGAGACAAGCAGCAAGCGATGTCAATGATTTCTGGCGTGATACTTACCTCAAAACCTGAGTTTAATCACGAATGAGGCGGGCATCAGTGTGGACAGCAACTGTAGACTCGATTTTCGTTCGAAACGTGGGGTCAGCCACGGTCGAACCAGCAGCAAGAGACGGAGATGTCTTCCGACCTGACTCTTCACTCAGAACGTGAGTTTTGTTGTTTTTTTTTTTAGCCACGTTGACACGAGCAGCAGTATGGACAGCAACGGATGACTTAAATTTCACTTGAGACATAGGATCAGCCATGGACGAGACAAGAAGAAGGAAAAGCAGATGGCATCCAACTTGACTCTTCACTCTAAGCGTGGGTTTTAGCCACGAATAAGACGAGCAGTATGGGCAGCAACTGATGTCTTGATTTCCGCTCGAGACGTGGGCGGTCGTGACAAGCAGCATGGGGTGCAAACGGCCTCCGTCTTGGTTCCACACTCAAATGTGGGATTTAGTCACGAGTGAGACGAGCAGCAGTGGACAGCAAGTGTTGACTTGATTTTCACTCAAGACGTGGGGTCAGCCACGGTCGAGACAAGCGGCAGGAGGTGTATACTGCTTCCGTCTTGGTTCTTCACTCAAAACGTGGGATTTAGCCACGAGTGAGATGAGCAGCAGTGGACAGCACAGTGGACTTGATTTTCGCTCGATACGTGGGGTGAGCCACGGTCGAGCCAAGCGGCAGGAGGTGTAGGTGGCTTCCAACTTGATTCATCACTCAAAGCGTCGGTTTTAGCAACGAATGAGACGAGTGGCAATGTGGACAGCAACAGACGACTTGATTTTCGTTTAAGACGTGGGGTGGCCACGAGAACAGTAGCAAGAAAAGTGGATGGCATTCAACTTGATTCTTCACTCAAAACGTGGGTATTAGTCACGAAATGAGACAAGTAGCAGTATGGATAGAAAACTGTTGTCTGAATTTCACTCGAGACAAGGGGTAACTCAGGTCGAGACAGGCTGTGGAGAACAGGAACAGTGTTGGGTCTTCACTCGAACGAGGCCTTGAGTCTTGACCTAGTTGTTTGAAAACTTGATCATGATGACATCGTGTAACCAAAGCTCGGTAGCAAATACAATCATTGCCGGAAACAATCGAAACTGAAAACGAGAGTAAGACGGGTTGCCTGCAACACATTACATCCGGGAATCTGGTGTGGGAAGCGGCCGAAAGGGCTAGAGCTCCGTCGAGGCGTGTGGCTTGTGTCGAGGCGTGTGTCGCACATTCTCCGTTCTTGAGGGCACCCGGTGGAGAGGTGGCGACACGTTTGTGTCTTTCGTGGCTGGATGTCGAAGCGACCCAGTCTTGAGTACGGAGGTTACGGACCGAGGACGTACATGATGGTGGAGGAATCGGGTTGTCCTGTAGCTTACGGACGGTGTCATGGGCGATGTCCCGGACTATGCTGCATGTGATGCTTTGGTCTTTGTGGAACGAATTGGACGACAAGTCCAAGGGAGAATTGTGGGCCAGAGAGCTGGAGGCAGCCGCAGCGCGACGGTAGATCCTGTTGGCTTCACGATAATTGTCTTTGGCAAGTTTTAAGTCGTTTCGTACGGACGACAGATCCAAGGGGGGCAGCGGTTGGCGTGCATTGTCCAGCGTGGAGAGGAGAGTCTTAAGAGACGTTTCCACGTACAACGGAGAGTGTCGTTGGGAGGGTTGGGCCGATGACAGCGGAGGCCCAGTGATTGCCAAGGGCGAAGAGGAGAGCAACCAATGAAGCGGGAGCTTCGGAAGCGGAGGCCATCTTCCGTGATGAATCTAAATTCCGTACGACAGGCGGCGAACCACGGAGCGAGGTGGCGTGAGACACCTCTGGAGGAAAATGAATGCCGAAAGAGTCCACGCTCTAGCTTTTATAAGGGAGGACTGCGCCGCACATGCGCAGTGGGATATGCAAGCAGGCATCGCTAACGGGTGGAGCTAATGACTTCTAGTTTGCACCATTGAAAAGCTGGCGAAAAAAGGGATAAAATGGTGTATTTGAACGTCAAAATCGGCCAATATTTAGCGAAGTTATCGTCATTTTCATAAAAGTGCGGCTTGTATGTGATCCAATATGATATATCGGCACATCGGTGGTGTACATCGGTGGTACCGATATATCGGAATTGCCTCCGATAACTGGCAATACCGATATGAATCCGATAATCGGCACATCCCTGGTTCTCAGTGTGAGTTAACAGTCAAAATTACTGCCGTTCCAAAACTTGCTTGTGCTACAAGAATATGGGTAGGTTGCGATGGAAAAAGCTGGTGCCTTCCTCCTTCCTGGACACTCAGGAGCACAAATATAATGTGATCCTTTGGTTCTGCACAGATGCTCTAACTAGTTTGAGTGGACAGACTGCTGATGATGAAACGAGAGAACAGACTGCCTATTATGAGAAGTGGCGTAGAATAGCGATGGCTAGACTGCAAGAATTACATGATACACAGAAAATTTCACGAGATGAACTGTCTACTACCCACGTGTCGCAGCAAAATGATTGTTTTGAGTTCACTGACGTGTCGAGCAACACTCCAGAATTTGTGCATAACCCGAAGTTTGTAACAGACACTGTTTTTGTAAAATTGAAGGACCAGTCTTTGAGACAAAAAAGTGAACCCGTATTTCAAGACAGGTACTTTGAGGTCAACAATGACTATGAAGCTTGCTTTGCACCACAGTCAGAGCAATTATACAGGGACAATTTTGCCACTATCCAACTACTCAACTGCTGAACTGTTTGCATTAACGCTTGCTTTTTTTTGGATGTGGCTAACAGTGAATCGCGAAAAGCTACACCACACTCGCTAAATGTGGTAGGGGCAACAGTCGTACCCAGGCCTCTATCCTTCCTTAAGGACTAAAATGGAGAGTTAATTACACATTGTGGAGATTGACTTATCCTACAAGTGGACTGTTTCCGACAGACAAGATATTGTGTTGGCCGGCGACAGCCGAAATTTACTGTTGATCAGTGCTTCAGGACACTGCCAGATTCCAAGTGGAAACATGCCCAAACTGTGAAAAGAGAAGAGTCATTTCAGTTATCAACAGTAAGATGGTTATTTCAAACGAGTGGTCACCAGGATGGTGGAGAAGTAGAAGACGAAGAGGAGGAAACCTCAAAGTCACCTGGTGACACCGCTCTTAGTAACACCTTCTACTTCCCCACTTTGTTACTTGTGCCACAAGCTTATGTGCATGATGCTAAGGGGTAAGAGTTTTTCAACCAGGCACAGAAGCGGCAACTGATATCACCACTGTTAAAGGATCATTTACATTGAATTGTCCAACTCATGATTTATGCAAATACTTGAACTTCAATTGATTCACAACCAATTCACGTTGCTGCTAATTTCCAATAGTCATTTAAAAACTATTTGTTATGTGTTCAAACGCCGACTATCTTCAACAGGCTTCCTGCGTTCTAAGCACTCTACTGCTTCCGGTCGGTCATTGTTTGTTTTTGAAACTCGCAAGCACGATCACTGACCAACAATTAAGAGCTCATGAATCACTGGACATTAAGCACCACGAAAACAAGGGAGTTAAACTTATGAATTCACAACCGCCATCACAGACTTTCATCCACCATCTAGTACACCGAACACTCCAAGAAAAACTCATCCTCAAATGGCACAAATCCCTCCACGTGACAACAGCACTAGAGCATAAAGATTAGTGGTCGCACAAGTTTCAAAAACAAACAATGACCAATCTGAAGCAGTCGAGTGCTGACGATGCACAAAGCCTGATGAAGATAGTTGGCATTTGAACACATAACAACTCGTGTTTAAATGACTATTGAAAATCAGCAGCAACGTGAATTAGTTGTGAATCAACTGAAGTTCTAGTTTTTTTATAAATCACAATCATGATCCGTTATAAAACACTACGAAATTCGCTAAAATTCACAACACAGACTCACTCTCAGTCCAAATTTTCGATACCACCCAGATATCTTCGTCAGGTCTCGAGGATTTTTCTGCTTTCTACTTCAACTACATCGTTGTTTACTTCGTCGTCTGCTTTGCATACTTTTGCATTCGAATTCGACTGCGACCGCAGCCTCCCGTATTTATTGGGCTGCATGTGCTGTTCACTCGTGAGACCCCACTGATGGTTCAACTGCTCGTTGAGTTCTCTTCCTACCAGGTGTGTAACTCTAGCAACTCAACGAGTAGTTGAACCATCAGTGGGGTCTCACGTGTGAACAGCACATGCAGCCCAATCAATACGGGAGGCTGCGGTCGAATTCGAATGCAAAGTGTGCAAAGCAGACGACGTAGTAAACAATGATGTAGTTGAAGTAGAAAGCAGAAAAATCCTCTAGACCTGACGAAGATATCTGGGTGGTATTGAAAATTTGGACTGAGAGTGAGTCCGTGTTGTGAATTTTAGCGAATTCCGTAGTGTTTTTATAACGGATCGATATTTTCATAGTATGAATTGCAGCGATGTTTTATAATCACGATGTCACGGTCACCACATAAGAGTTTCCGTCCACAGATAAGTATGCAGAATTCCCAGCAATGTCATAATGACGAGGCTGCTATTTTCAAATTTCTAGTCTGGTTGCACGCAGTGTTTGACAAGGTTGTTTACATACAAGCTGTAGCAGAGCACGACACTCTTAATCTCGGCGTCGTGGGTTCGAGCCCCACGTTGGGCGCCAAGTTGTGGCAAGGCAGCTGCACGGGCTGGCAATGCTGCCTCCACCGAGTCTCACTTCACACTGTTCGGGCCAAATCAGTCACTCAACACAGTCATTGGCACAGAAACTCAGCTTTATAACACAGTTGCACCTCACCAATACAACTCTTGGTCAGGATGGGGAACAGTCATCTTGCTTCCCTTCTTCTCACGTTCAGCCAGCCTGCCTCCTTGGTGGCGGTGATGTAACTGACAAAGACCAAGCTCTGGGGCCCACAGAGGTAAGGTCATGGGACACGGGGACCCATAGGTGAAGGACAAGGCCAGCCAGGAGTGAGGTACGCCGCATGACAAAAGACATGACAAACGGCATAGCACAACATTAAGCAAAAACACACCAGCAGATTGGCCAGAACAAACCTTTGGCACTCCTAGTTTCCAACTCAAAGAGAAACTCCCACCATCAAACATTTTGAGTACCAAAATGTCGCCTTAACGAATATACAACCCCCAGTCTACGCTAATCCATCACCTGATCCGAACAAGCATCACTGAACTACTTAGGGGAAGTGGAAGACTGGCTCCCATCTTCCCAATGAGCCTTATAGAGGTTCGTGGTCAATTGCGCCAAATTCTAAATCAAGCTTGCCAGTTGTAAACAAACAACCCTGCGCAGGATCGAAAAGTTCTGACAAATTACGGCGTGTCAAAGACGAACAAACAATTTTAACACCTCCCAGAAAGAATCGTCAAAAATTCACAGTACTTGTGGTGAAGTTCCAAACTAAGAAATTTTTCGTGATTTGAAATAATAATGTGCATTTTTTTCCTTTTTTTTGACAGTCTTGAAGCACAAAAGGTATCATTAGACTAGGGTTCCTGAGGGAAAATTTCTAGTATTTCCCACTACCAATATTTTTTTTTCAACTATTATTCCAGTTTTTTTCAGCATCTGTAAGGATCTTTAAATTTAGCACTTGGTTTAATAGCACTGCGATGTTAGTTGTTTGTGTTCTATAAACCCTGCACATTCATGCAAAAGATTGCCACTACTTACAACATTCGATGTAAGGCAATCATCCTGCTCTCCAAATGACTTTCTTGCGCCAACAAAGATTCAAGGTCTTTTCCAACATCATTCTGAAAATAAAAACAAAGCGTCACAGATGAAAACAGACTGTGTCCTGTGGCTACTAGGGATCGGCCGATATGACTTTTTACCGATACGATACGATACCGATGAAGGGTAAACCGATCCGATCCGATACCGATGTCGCTACCGATGATAATAATAAAAAAATCACGACTAAAAGTTTAAATTTCATACAAAAAAATGCAACTTCGGTTTCTGGCTTTGCATGGGTTCCAACTGTGTGAAAATGTCAAGTTTCAACTGTTGAGATTATCCAAAAAGTTCTGTACAGCAATAGCAGCATTTTTACTTTTATTCCTACTTAAGACTTCAGTACATTCATCTGCTCAGTTAGATTTTAGTTGGTTGTTATAAAACTTAGAGCATTGGAACTGTCACATGCTACATTATCATTACAAACTGAGCAAATGGCTTTGCTTTTCTCACTTGGTTATTGCTTTTGCTGTGCTTGGTATCAGTTTTGCAGGGAAGACAGTTGCGTTTCTTAGCATAACAAATATCTGTATCGAAAGCCTTATAGTGGTCCGACACCGATACGGCAAAAACACCGATAAATACAGATTATACCGATACCGATATCAATATCGGACTATCCCTAGTGGCTACAGAGGAGCAATATTAACACCGGGGGAGCAATTCCGCAAGTTGAACGAACATCAAATAAACTGTTCGTTGTGTTACTGTTTAAGTTTTCGTCAAATTCAGAGTCATAATTTGGAGAATTAATATATTTACCGCTCATTTTCACAGACATAGTTTTATTTGTGAAAATGAGCGGTAAATATATTAATTCTACGAATTATGACTCTGAAATTGAACGAACATCAGTTCATCATACATGCATTGTAGGCTATTGAACACAATGTACATTAATAGCACGAAGCACCATGTGTATTGTCTTCTCGGACTAACTACCTTTTTCAAGAAAGGCAATTATACTCAGGTCTAACCATAAGAAAGAATTTGAACAAAGCGGGTTTAATTGGAACATCCACACTGCTGTTAAAACATCTACGAACCCATTTGAGGCGAAGTAGCAAAATTTGACAATAATAGCCCATCATGCTCTAATAATAACTCGCGCTACATTTAAAATCGTAAATTAGATTAACATTATTTTGACTTGTGAATGCAGCAGCTGATGGCTACTTTTTTCATCCTTGCCTACATAATAGGTATCTCATAAATATACTGATAAACTTTGGTTGGTCATAGTGGGCACGGAAACAAGCAACTATTGCTAATAAATCCATATCCGAAAATGAGCAGTTACAGTACAGTGATGTAAGAACAGGTGTCAAGGTTTGCAAACGAATATGATTTTAGGGGGAAAACTCGAAGACACTTAAAGACATCAGAACATAACTTGGTACACATTCATGGCGATGTAGGTGCTTTGCAATGGTGCAAGCTCAAATCCATCATTTCAGACATGAGCGGCCGATTTTTTTTTAACTGATTTAACGTCAGGGAGCAGCAAACTGATTCAAGGGAGGTGTTTCTGCCTTTTACTAGGGTAAAGGAACAGTCTTAAGTGCTTTAAACAAAATGCATCTCTTATTCCAACGTAGATCTGTTCCAATTTGAGATGTGTTTGTGACAAATAATAACATATTACTTGTCATCGCTAATAAATTATACTCAATCAAAATGTCAACTTCTTAATTTGTGGTCTTCAATGATGTAGCACTTACCAACTTAACCAGAGCTATGTGCATTTCTCTTGGAGACGTTACATGATCCCCACCTTGGAGAATAACACGCATTGTGTGAAAAACACTTCACGCATTTCTTTTATCGTAGTGAAAGGTGGAAACACCACCCTTAAACCAGTTAGCACACTCCCCCCCCCCCTCCCCAAACACACACACACACACAAAATGAGCTGCTCATGTTTGAAATGATGGAATTGCTGTGAACGAACGTGTGTACACAAAGTTCGGAGTGATTACAAAAATCATGTGACGGCCCCTCAGATAATGTTCCAATACCTTTAGGCACATTTGACTTTTCCCAAAAACACGGCTTTCGTTTGCCAACCTCTAACCCTATATTACGGCAAAGGTTCATTGTCGAGTATTGGTTTCTTAGCAAGAGCATAGATTAGAAAGTTAACTAGATATCGTATCATACATCTTCCAAGCTTACGCGGTATTGACCACGGCTACTTAATATCTCTGTTAATGCTTTGCCTTCAAAGCTGCATGAAGGCAAAACATTATCTGAGATATTAGTAGCCACAGCTACAGCCAGGGCATCAGTAGGGTTGAAAGAATTATGATGCAATATCTAGTTAAACTTTCTAATCTATGGCAATAGTTGCTTGTTCCTCGAAAGGAACACCACCCTTGAACATTGCTTAAAAGTCAAGGTCTTAAGAGTATGGTTCAGTAAAGACTTAAAAAGTGCTACTCATTGTAACCACATTGTTAAAGCTGCAAGACAACGGGCAGCTATTATTGAACGTGTATTTGTATCAAGAGATCGTTAAGACCTTATTCTGGGCTTTCTGCATAATTGTAAGACCAATCTTGGAGTATGCCAGCTCGGTATGGTCGCCGCACCTTATTAAAGATATCGACACATTGAATCTGTGCAGAGAAGATTTACAAAGTATTTACCTGGTCTTAAATATAAAAGCTATAATGAACGGCTTAAAGTATTACGTGCTGTTTCTCTTAAAATGTGCAGGCTTAAATTGGATCTTGGTCTAACTTACTCGGACCTCCTGCATGGCCTGTGTAATGTCGATGCCAGTCTTTATTTTGAGCGAAGAATAGGTAATCAAACCAGGGTCACCCTTTTAAACTGGTGGTAAAATCAGTTACACGGGACTATACAAAATACTTCTTCTCTAGCCGTATTGTTAATATCTGGAATGAATTGCCAAAAGATGTTGTTATGGCAACTACTTTAAATGGTTTTAGGGCAAAACTTGCGGGTGTTTGTCTGCAGAAGCATCTGCTCTGGTCATGATAGATTGTATAAGTTTTAACTTCGTGTGAATAATTAAATTGCTGATGTATCGATGAGTCATCCCGAGAAACTACATATCAATTGTGTTTTTATCTTATATTTCTGGAATTTTTTTTCCCCCTAGAACTATGTAGGAATTATGTTTTTTCTCATTTTAGGCTATGTAGGTAACGTATCAAGTTAATGTGGGAAGAATATGAGTGACAACTTTGTCCTTCTCTTGTCCTTGTCACTATGGCAATGAATTTATATTATACTTAAGGGACACCCGGTATGCCTTATAACATTTCGCGTGGTAAATTATAGCTATGTGCAGATCGTCATCCGAGCAATTACAGCGCCAAGGTCGGCTGGGGTGGTAGCTGTGTTCCTCGCATAGCTGCTGTCTCGGTTGGCTTTGGGAATAGTAGCCTACACGAGACAGAATCAAGTCAACGATTGTGTCGTCACAAATCGGAATGATTTTCGTATTTTAAAATCACAATTCATAATTTTCTAGGCTAGTGTCTTATAATTTTGCTTCGGTGATCTATTGGAATAATAAATTTTAATTTTTACCGCATTAGTCTATTAGATTTTATATCTAATGATAATTATTAGAAAATTAGTAGATGTACACACCGAGATGAAACGTCATGATTATTGTACGTGCGCAATGCATCATATAGTTACGGGTCGTTCTTAAATATAGTTAACAATATTCAACAGAAAATCTCCTAGACGCCACATTTTAAAACAGTTTTTTTTATCAAGTGAAAGACTAACGGTAAGTAAATAGACCTTTGGGGCCATACTTGATGTGGTGGAGATATATCCCTTTAAAGGCACCCAAAGTTTATCAGTATATTTACGTGACACTCTGTATGAGTATTTTTACGTATTTTACTATCACCATATTATTATTGTATCTGCCACGTGTCAGTTCACGGCACGTATTATGATGCATGTACTGATGTATTTTGACGCAAGTATTGATATATGTTGCATGTTTTTTTTTCATATACCGTACATCAATCATTTGCATGCTCACTATAAATTATTATTTTTTTTAATGTTTCTTGATTTTTGTATGTCGTCGAGCCATTCATGGCAATGCGGATGCTTTTTCCAAATAAAGTTAAAGTTTACCATAAGCGCATTACTAGGCTACCGTAGGCCCAAAAATTAGTTATTAGTATCAAGCATGGTGTAGTAAGTGACTTCTCCAATATAGTCGCCCCTAAATGGAAATGGGACAGTTTTACTTCATTCAGAAGCACTTGCTCGCATGATTGACGTGGCGAGCATCAGCCACACGAGGTGTTTTTGGTCCTTATAAAATGGACTACGCAAACGATGTTTACGGCACATTATTAGAGAAAGTAATTTCAGTAGATTTATTGGGCGTTTTGACATGATTACCTCCTGAGTACAGAGTTCTTCATATGCTTTTTGTATATCTTCAATCGTGGTTAACTTTCCTACATCCACAACTGACGCCATGTTTCCAGGAAAAGGACTCGAGAAATTTATTACAGTAATTTAAATTTTATTATGAAGTAATCAAACGTGGTTAAATTTAAGGCGTGTTCGGACACACAGTCAAATGGACGTCTGGTATTTTTTTACGTTTCTTTAGAAATAAAAATTTTAAAATGGCGGAAAAATTGGGATATTTATTTGTTCGATTATTTCAGCATGGAAATGTATCCAGGAGCATATATCGAATTTTTTTTCCAAATTTAATGATTTAATGGCTAGTATTTCTTACAAGCTGTAGAATAAAATGAGTAAAACATACTTCACTTAAATGTCTGAGACGAAGCTACACATACCTGTGATACATCAGCATTTAAAAAGAATAAAGTTTTTTGTTTTCTTTTCTTATTACAGAGTAGTATTTCCTGGTGTAAAAGCGTATGAGATTTAGAAACATTCACGCTGCGCCCACTGCCTACAGTAGGCAGTGCTGCGCCTGTCCGTGAGAAATAACCGGCCGCCAGGAGCAACCTCAGCGCCACGGTCGATTTGAGGAAGCGCTTGTTCGGATTAGAGGTGTGCGTCGCGGCGCAACGTGACCGCCTCCAACAGCCAAATTAAGATCAACTTACGTTGCTGCCGGTCAGATATTCGGACTCTGTCATCACTATTACTTGTCAGCAGTGTATATTCTTCTACCTTGCATGTCAGTGTCAGACCTGCGTTACTAAAAGACAAAACGTAAATTTATGCCTTCGAATAACTGAACTACATGGAACTTGAAACAAAATTTGGCCAATTGGAAAAATTCTTCATCGCTCTCAGGGTGGAAGAAGAGAGAGAGGTCTCTCTCTCTTCTTCCACCCTGAGTTTAAACGAAATCTTCCTCAAATCGACTGTGGTGCTGACCTAGCTCCTGGCGGCGGTGATTTCGCACGGACAGGCGCAGACGTGAATGTTCACATTCTGGTGCAACAATATAATCTATCTAACTCTATGGTGTCATGGCGGAAAGTTATGGGCGAAGACTTCCTTTGTAGAACGTATTGATTTGATAATCCTAAATCATCGCCGTAAGTACGAATGCAATATTAACAAAACTGCCTATAACGTAAGCATCGAAGTTTTATGGAGAAACAGGCATTCGTCAATTGACTAAGTTGTTTGCTTAAAGCGGGAACAGCACCGTGAAACATGACATGTGTGCCGCATAGTAGTTAATACCGTGGTAATGTAAACATTGGAAACAACGTAGTAACTACGTTTTAGTTGTTAGTACGTTGTTGTTAAATGTTTAATGCGCTGAAAAATATGCTTGTCGTACTGTTAAATTCGTAGTAATCGCTACGAGCTCTTACCTTTCCTTTGCTGTTAAACAACTAGAATTTAATTTGGAGAACGTTGATTTTTACTTCATGTTTGACAAGAGTTTGTGATGGAAGATTCACGTGTTTGCTGAGCCGGCTTGTTGCGCAGCACTGCAAGTCTTGATTTGTGGTGTTTCCTATCCGTCTGCATTAGTGCGTAAGCTGAAAGGTCATGGTTTAATTGGCAATTATCTAGATAAGGTGCACCACGCCAAATCACTTAAATTGAAGTGCGTAAACTTCTAAAAAAAAAACGGCGGATGTTGTAACGGCGGATGCTACGACGGAGTAGGTGCTTGTAACATCGCCGGTCGCGTGGTGTAACTGGATCTATCTTACTATCACTCTGGCTTGACTTTTGGTACTTTTTAGTTAAAACAGCACAACTGCTACAGTCCCGGTGTAGAGAATGGATCTACTTTTGTCCTAATAATGTAGGCTAACTAGTGATAATAAACGGTAACGCTGCCACCAAGGTGGGAAATAGGCTACCTAAGTTAAATTTGAAGAGATTTATCTTAAATACTAACTTATAGCGAACAACGAACGAATAAACCAACGGGCGTTTAAAACTCCTGGTTTTTATTTTAGTCAAACATGTTAAAACATTGGAACACTGGAAGAATAATGACTCCCGTCCGATTCTTTTTTTTTTTTTTTTAATGGACTAAGAATTACTTGCTGAATAATGTTTTCCTCTTCCATTTTTGGGGCAAACGCACCGTTTGGCCGTGGTTTACGTCCAAAGTTAGCATTACGGGAGGTAGGCTGTGACGCCATCTTGTTGCCGGCAGGCTGGCTCGAGGCAAACGACGCCGCGCAGGAAAGCATCAACTGGGCCAAAGTCCGTTAAGTGAACGCCAAATCCCAACCAGTTCGTTACAAGTGAAACGCCAAACAGAAGCCGGTACCTATAACCTAACCTAACGATAATAACAACAAAACCAAACTAAACTGACAATAACAACCTACTTATCTGAACTGTTTACGGGAAAAAGATGTCAGCTGGGAACATGGACTCTTGTACGTCTGTCAGTGCTAGAGTACGGCTTTCATTAATTTTTGACGGCCAAACTAAGCCTTTGCCCCAAAAATGTTATGGGAAAATGTTGTTCAGCTGATCATTTTACATCATTCTAGCCCAACGAGAAGCTAATCGGAGAGGAGTCACTATTCTTCCGGTAAGCCAAAACATTAAAACATTTGCACTTTACATTTACATTTGGTAAATTTACACCTTAGTTTAGGTTATAAATGACACGGGGGAATTTACATTAAATTCGACCTTTGAACAAAAATTATGTTCACAAACAATTTCAAATAGAAACAGTGATTTTAGGCAACGGGGATTTCGCAAAAGAGCCCTCTAAATTACGAACAGTCTCGACTGTGTAGAAATAGTAGACCTACTTACAGTTATGTTTCGAGTGGTACTCCCACTTAATCAAACCGTACCCATCAGAATATCTCGTTAAAAAAGGGATGTACTGTAACGGCGGATGCTACGACGGCTGAGGTGCTTGTAACATCCCCGACATCAGGTAGACTTCAGTCTCGTTAAAAATAATACTTTCGGTGAGTTGTTGGTTTATCAAAGCACAGTCGTGGCTACGGGCCCGATGTAGGGAACGGAGCGAAAATATCCTATCAATTTACGTAGGCTAACAAGTATTAAATTACACGGTACGCGCTGCCACCATGGTGGAGTGTCATTAATTGCAGAAAATCCTGAGTTAAGAATAAAAGGGGGTTTACGTAATATTTTAACTCTACAATTAATAACTGGGTAAAAACAACTGACGTTTAAAACGCTTGGTTTTATTTATGCAGTAAGACATATAAAAAAAAAACACTTTACATTTTCACACGAGTTTTTGAGTGATTTTCCCAAAATGGGAAAATATGAAGGTTGATGAATGTTAAAATTTTACTTTAAAAAAAGGTAAAATGAACAGCTGTATCTGTGAAAGCAATGTGTATTTTATTAAAAAATAAGCAGTGCAACACTTGACTAACATAAAATAGTTAAAAATTAAACGTTGAATCTGGCAAAACTAACAAATTCGTCATTACCATCGTCCAGGTTAAATGTACACCACACACTTCCCAAATGCAGTTGACGCTATAATTACTTCTCAATTTGCTTACTAATGATCCACACTATCATTCAGTGTGTAATTTGCTAGGGCATCCTTGTAAAACAACACAAGGCATGTTAATAATCACTATTTTAGGGGGAAAAAACTTAATTCAACATGCTTTCATTTGTTGTGCTCAACTAGTGTTGAGCCTATAATATTAATTTAAGCTCCCTAAATGGCAGCTGGTATATTACCAATGAAATCCTCTGCTGGTAAAAGGACTTTTACCACAAAATAATTAAACTACTTTAGAAATCAGGTTGGCTATGGTAATGACTATAGGCTGATGGTAATGACGTCAGGCTGATGGTAATGACATTTTGCTCAATGGTATGATTTAATGTTGAATTTAAAACCATGCATTATACAAATTTTCAAAATCTCTTGGTGAAAAGGTAATCATATATTTTAAAAAGCCACATAAAAATAAATAAAACTTGTAAAATGTACGTAAAAAATGGAAAAATCATTTTGCTAAAACATTGGTCAACAGGTTATCAACGTAAGCACTCTCTGCTACAATAGAAAAGCGATTGTTGTGTAGTTCTGGTGGCTTGATTTTGCATAGTATTTGACTAGCAGGAACAATCTGCAAATCCTTCTTGTCTGGCCAGTTAAAAAACTTTCCCGTTCTTTTCATAAAGTCTGTGTTAGGAGTTTAGTTGGATTTTTATCTGCAGACATGGACACGACTTCTCCTGGGAACTACTGATCATCATAAATCACTGCAACCCAGTTACCCACTACAATTTGCTCTTCATCTGGTACTTGCTCGGGCTGTATGTCAGCACCTTCTGGACTAGGCTCTGCTAGTTCTTGAAGAACTGGCCATTTCCTCCAGCATCATAGTGCGCACAGATTATGTTTGCTGGGCATTTAAAACAGCTTAAATAGCGTAAAGTAACACAATGTGCTGAGACACTGCTCCAGGTCAGTTGATGCAGTTTCATCGTACCCTTGATTGGCTTTAAAGTCAACAGTTCTATTTCGTCGTCAATTGCAGATATGTCTGAGATGCTTTCTGGCTCATTTTCTGGAAAAAAAAGTATACATTTGTTAAAACTTGCATCAGTTGTCTTTTACTTCGACTAATTTTCTTAAAACGTTGTTTTTATTTATCCCTTGCACTTCATCTCTTACCCCTCTCCAAAAAGGTAAAAAAAAAAAGTATTATTTTGGTTCACACCTTAATTATGTTAATTGTAAGCTCAAACGATAAAATTGTTTGCCTTAGAATTTAGGTGTTTTCAAAGGTTTTTAAGATAAATTGTTGACCTCTTTCAGTGATTGTTGCAAATCTAGTCTAGCTTTAGGAACACTCCCATTGTTGAAATTTTGGCCCCATTTATTTGACTACAACAATACAAAAGTTGCATTTTCATACTACCTGTGTTGTGCCTTTAATCTTTATTTCATCAGAACAATATTGTCATTACCATAGGTGCCAATCATTACCATCGTCTAAAATAAGAACATCAACACGATGGTAATGATGGACGATGGTAATGATGAAACCACTGATAAGCCTTTTTTTCTACCCAATTAAAACTTAAGCCTAACCTAACTTTCAAAATTTATAAACACATTCACAAGCACCTATTATTGAGCTAAACAATATCTTGTTAAAACTGTATAATGATCTCCAACATGCAAGGATGGTAATGATGATGTAAAAAGGTATTTACCTTCTTTTCGATGTTGATCCAATGCTGGTCACTTGCAACAAAGTCCAACCATGCAGTTTTCTGTGGATTTAAATTGAGCGGCCTCCAGTATGATTTTGAGTCGTTGTTAAAGAGCTGGCATTATCTGGGAGCCTGCTTTGGAACTAAATCTGTCACACGATGGTAATGATGATAAACTTAAGGACAAGGACATTTTATCACAGAAACTGGTTAAATTAATGCAGACAGTCTTAAACCATAGCTTTTTAAAAAAGATTATTGTTGTTACTTTCATCTTGTAGAAGTGTAATTAAACAATTATAGTTTTTAACATTTCAAATTCAGTGTGGTTTGCATGACACTGCAGGTTGGGACAGCAGATGGTAATGACGTTTTTGGTACAAAATATGTCAAAACGAAATAATTTGGATATTACTAGATAAACTAATTATAAAAAACATGTAAATAGGCATATTTCTTCCTTTTAATCTTTTTTTAAAATTATTTCATGCACTGTTTAAAGACCCCAAACAGCTTAGGACGCTTTTTTTCCCATTTTGGGAAATTGACTCTTTTACAACTGAAAGCTTTGGAAATTAAAGCAACGAATTTACATCATGAAATTCAACAAACGAACTTGGCGTTTAGAAGATAGCAATCTTTACATCAAGAAAGTTCACTCAGGTATGTTTCAACCTCCTAATGCAAAAGCAGCTGCAAGTTACAATAGGCCGGAGTTGTTTGCGCACAAACTCAATTAAAACTTCCAGTTAAATCTGAACTAGATCGGCTCAACGGGAGCACTAGCAATTTAAGCAGGACTTTCACTTAAATTAAATTATTTAAAATAAGTAAGATAGACTTGGTTTTTAGGAAGGGAACCACCCTGACGTTTATGATTAACTAAGTTCAGAAACTGCCGATGGACGAAGTTAAAACATAAATTTTCAAACTAGGAGTTACGTTAAATTTGAACTAGTAATTTAGGTTTAGGGACCCTAAATAAAAACTTTCAATTTAAACTTCGTGATACGAACCACAACCATCGTGCCCGGCATGGCAACTTTCGGACGGCATCGTTCCGGTCCTGATCGGCGTGACCACCTCCTAGTCTGAGATATGTGAGCTGTGCTCCCCCGAGCAGCGCTCGGAGCTGTGCTAACTTTGGGAATGCAAGGCTGGTGGTATATATAGGTGAGGGTGGGGGCGGACGTCTGCGACGACTGCATGTTTTGGCGGCAAGCGAGGCATGCAGGCTTGGAGGAGGGAAATTTGTTCGAGTCCCAAAACGAGCTGTACTACGTGAGGGCTTAAAAGGGAAATGTAATGATCTGAATTGGCCTTTAAAAGGTAGAGAACAGGGGGGGGGGGGGGTTGTCGCTGATTGGCTGGAGCTTGGGAGCTCTGAGTGGCTGAATTCCGGACCGTTAGAGCCGTTGAGGGTTTACAGTTCTGGAAGGGTTTGGTGAGTTGATGGAAATGCAACAGTCCAAACTACGATATTACGTATTGCAACTATTGAAGGAGGGGGGGGGGACGAAGTGTTATGCACAGAATATTTATTACTTTGGCATGGAAACAGATCTTTATACTGGATTGTTTTAATAGAAGGATAATTCCGTTATAATTGCAGTTGGAACATGGGGTGGTCACCCTCGGCGATTTTCGTATCCATATTTATACACAAAAACAAAAGGTGGTGTCCGGTAAAATTGCCTTAAAAATCTTTTGAAGTTGAGCACCATGGTTGTGTTCAAGGGGCAAGTAAAAATAGCAAAAGAGTAAATAATTAACGTAGTGAAAAAATGCTAAAACGCATTTAAGGTGGGGCATTAACTTTGCAGTGGCAGAACTTAGTTAATCATGGAAATTTTTCATAAAAATTGTGCGCGCTACAAATCAAATAAAAAATATCACATTTGACAAGTTCACATCCTATTTATGAGGTTAGGTACCTGTGCAAAGAAAGCTCCTCCTATTCCACAACTGATCTAAACTGGGTCGGCTTTATGCCTATAAAATCAAAAGGAAATGAATACATTTATACAAATTGGTTGGAGTTACGATGACCGGAAGTGTGTGCGTCGCGGCACAGTTTGGTGACTTTTTCTTAAGCGTGTAGCTGACGAACCAGAAGGAAATTTTGAGTTCTGTTTTCACTTTATCCGAAAATCCTCACCTTTATTTTAGCTTATCGTGAGATACATGCTCATTCAATGCCCACAGTTTAACCGAGTTTCGTGCTACCCACAGTCTGCCCCCAGGCACTATCGTGTGAGCGATCCCAGCGCTATTCGGCTGTTCGTCACTTTTTTCGTGGGCAGGCACGCGTACGGACGTGCCTCTTGATTGCTCAATTAGTTTACTTGTGTCTTTGTGCAAGGCCGTTATTTGTAGGATGGGTAAACCAGTGCTTTACGGCGCTTGCAGACATCGGCTCACCCCTGGAGATCGACATCCTGAATGCAAGAAGATGCCGTGGTTGTGATTTTACCGTGAATCCGTGTGAAATCTGTCATTCGCACACGGCCGACGAAATCGAGGGATTTCGCCGATCTTGGAGGAAGTCGGACCAGACGGAAGATGGAAGACGGGGGCAAATCTGGCTCCCTCGACAACAGATTATTGCGGGAAGGCCTATACGAAGACGACTTCTTACCCGCTAGAGTGATGAATCGGAAATTCGGCGGCAGCGGTTCGGCCGCTTCGACACCGTCTATCACGTCGTCGGTCGTCCTCGGATCGGACGCCCAATCGGTTTGCACGTTAAATGCTATTAAAGAAATGCAGACCACGATGAAATCAATGTTCGAAGGGATGACTGAACGATTTGCTGGATCTGAGTCGCGGATTGCTGCCAACATCGGAGAAAAGTTTGAAGCAAGACTCGCGCCATTAGAACGGCTTCTCGTGGAGGACCCCAGTCGCCTTCGGCCATCGGCCCCGGGCGGCGGGGCGATCGCTGCCGCCTGCGCGGCCGGGAACAGGGCGCGTGTGTCGCCGGTGCTTGACGCCGTCACCCCATCGGATTTTCTGTCAGGACTGCCGGATTTTGGGGGAAGTCTGCTACCGCTACCTTTTCCACAACTGGAAGATGACTTTTTTGCACCGCTTAGGAAAGTGGCTTATGCTGCAGCCAGCGAATCCCAGGCAGCAGGCTTCAGGAATACCAGAGGGTTTCCAGCTTCGTCGGGAGTCGTTGGCAAACACAAGGCGCATCTCCTCGAACAGATGGGACCAGGAGACCAGCAGTCGCCAAGAGCACACCAGTTGCCAGAAGTTCGGCGGTCACCTACGAGGCATCGACCATCGGACGGGTGTCAGTCACCAGGTGACCATCAGTCTCGTAGGGTGCGTCAGTCGCCAAGGAACCGCCAGTCACCTGGGATCCGTCAGTCTCCAGGAGGGCACCAGTCTCCAAGAGGACGTCAGTCTCCAGGAGGACGTCAGTCCCCAGGGGGGCGTCAGTCTCCAGGGGGGCGTCAGTCTCCAGGGGGGCGTCAGTCTCCGGGAGGGCGTCAGTCTCCGGGAGGGCGTCAGTCTCCGGGAGGGCGTCAGTCTCCGGGAGGGCGTCAGTCTCCAGGAGGGCGTCAGTCTCCAGGAGGGCGTCAGTCTCCCAGAGGGCGTCAGTCTCCCAGAGGACTTCAGTCTCCCAGAGGACTTCAGTCTCCCAGAGGGCTTCAGTCTCCCAGAGGGCTTCAGTCTCCCAGAGGGCTTCAGTCTCCCAGAGGACTTCAGTCTCCCAGAGGACTTCAGTCTCCCAGAGGACTTCAGTCTCCCAGAGGACTTCAGTCTCCCAGAGGACTTCAGTCTCCAAGGAGACGTCGGTCTCCACGAGGTCGCCAGTCACCAAGGGATCATCAGTGGTCAAGGGACCATCAGTCGCCATTGGACCGTGCATCACCGACGGGACATCGGTCACCAAGAGATCGACAGTTGGCAAGGGACCAACAGTCGGCGGCTGGCCGAAATTGGAGGGCCGGCCGTCTGTCAATAGTCAAGGAGTGGGGGACCAGCCACCTGGTGGCAACCAATCTTCGAAGCGAAAGAGTGGTTCGCCTTCAGCGAAAACCGGGGACGACCACCGGGACAAGTCAGATCCCAGACAGGGCCGCTGCGGGTCACGAACTCGGTCTCGGAGCCGCTCACCAAAAAGGAGGAGATGCACCTCACCTACGGTTCCTTCATCCAAGGGTAGATCAGAGGGGAGATCCAGGTCAGGCGACAGGCGGGAGGGGAGAATGTCGGAGGAGACTCGCCCACGACAGTCGTCGAAACGTTCAAGGAGCCAATCGAGTGAGTCGTCTTCTTCTAATCGATTGGGAACCGAAGATGCGGCGTACCTGTCAAAAAAGGAAGAGTTTGAAAGCATTGTGAGACGAGTCCATTTCTATCTTCCCTCGTCATTCTGCCGGTCGAGGCCAGATCTCTCGCCCGGTAACCCGGACGAGCCCCCCACTGCGTCTTTCGCCCAAATGGAGGACATTCGTCATCCGGTTAGCCTTCTGCCGCAATCGGTGATGCTTCACCGCTCTCTCCATGACGCAGGTGGTCTTCTGAGAGAAGGGGGCAAACCCATGGTCACGGGTAAAGAACTCCCACGGCATGACTCCAGTAAACAGGATTTCTTTTTCGGCACTTCAAACTTTGGCCCGCTGAACCCATCGGCACCAAAACCCAGGAAGCGATCTCCTTTCAGAAGGAAACCATCGACTGGGGAGTGCGATCAACAGCGAACTCAGTCCTGCGAAGACGGGATGCTTACCTCAGTGGAGCGCCATCGATTCTGAAGGAAACAGCCGGCAAGCTTAGGCTTCTACCATTTCATAGGTCCGACAGGTTGTTCAATGGGGAACTCCTTTCGATCGCCCCGGGCCTGAGAGGAAAGGTGAAACCCCCTCCTAAGAAGGATCACCCTCAGAAGTACAAGGGTCGGTTTCCTTACAAGAACTTCAACCAGGAGCCCTTTCGTGACCCCCAACCGACGTCGGGCCCCGGGAAACAGAGGGGCTTCTCCCACTAGGGTAACAGGGGCAGAGGCAGCGGGCATTTTAAGGTTCAGGACCAAACCAAATCGTCGGCCGGACCCCAATGCAAAGGAAGAAGCTCAAGAAGTCGGGGTGGACAACTATGACATATCGAGGCCCCAGCTTGCTCTCCTTCACCAACGGGTGGGAGGCAGGCTAAGATTCCACTATCCTATGTGGGAATCTGTTAACGAGCGATCCATTCGTTCTCTCCGTCATCAGAGAAGGATACAGACCACCATTTCTGTCAGTACCAAACCTATCGAAGGTGGTTCCAAGTTGGCTCCTAAACGTCGTAGACCCGCTATTGGAAGAAGAGGTGCAAACTCTCCTCGCAAAAGGGGCAATTCAGCCGACACCAGAAGGATCGCCGGGGTTCTACAGCCCAGCTCGGGTGATCGCGATGAAAGGCGGAGGAAGAAGAGTCATCTTCAATCTCAGGCTCCTCAACAAACACATTGCGCAGGAGCACTTCAAGATGGAGACGCTCTCGTCGATTTGGGAATCGCTGCAGGAAGGAGAGTTTACCACGTCATTGGACCTGGAGGACGCATATCTCCATGTCCCCCTCCACCGTTCGGCATTCAAATTCTTCCGGTTTGCGGTGCACGGCAGATCATTCCGGTTCACGGTCCTCCCCTTTGGCCTTTGCACTGCCCCACATGTTTTCACATCAATCCTCAAGCCGGTTTTGGGATTTCTCCACCAGCGGGAAGTGAAATCTCACGGATATTTAGACTGGCTGCTCCGCAACAAATGCAGCAGGACCCTACAGGAGCACACGGACACTGTCAGCCAGTTGTCCAGCGATGTGGGTCTCGGAGTCAACGAGAAGAAGTCCGGAAGGGCCCCAGCGACGGAATTCCAGTTCTTAGGGGCGGCGTTCCAGATGATGGACTTCACGGTCAGACCATCGGAGGACAGGATTGGGGACCTCCAGGCTTCAGTCTAGGATATCCATCTGGCGGACTCAACTACGGCAAGATCCCTCAGCCGCCTAATTGGCAAGATCGACTCCATGGCGGATCTAGTCCCAATGGGTGCGTGGAGAGCCAGGAGCCTCCACTGGTTCAGAAAGGACAACTGGATAGAGAGGACATCCTGGGAAGACGATCAGCTGAATCGGCCTCCTGAACCTACCACGGCTGGATCTGGTCTGGTGGACTGTACCAGACAACCTGAGGACAGGTATCCCGGTACACGCGCCGGCTCCTCATCACACCCTCTTCACAGATGCGTCCCTCCTGGGTTGGGGAGCCCACATGGGGGATCTGCAGCTGGCTGGAAGATGGTCGCCTCGGGAAGCAGAACTTCACATCAACAACTTGGAATTGAGGGCCGTCCGCAAGGCCTTGGACGAGTGGGCGAGCGTTCTTCAGGGAACCCATGTCGGGGTGATGACGGACAACACCACGGCAGTGGCCTACATGCAGAGAGGAGGGGGAACGCACTCACGATCCCTCCACGGAGAAGTGTCGGCGATTTTTGTGCTCTGTCAAGAATTCGACATCACTCTTCGCCCAAGACACATCCCGGGGAAGCTGAATGTCCTGGCACCAGTTGTCCAGACGACTTCAGATGGCCCCGGCGGAATGGAGACTGAACCAGAGTGTCTGCCAGGCTATCTTCCAGCGGTGGGGGAAACCGGTGGTGGACCTGTTTGCCACGTTCCAGAACACGCAATTGAACCAATTTGTCTCCCCGTTTCCGGATCAACGAGCGTGGGCATCGGATGCACTGTGCATGTCATAGGACAGGATATCGGCATACATGTTTCCCCCGTTCGCTCTGCTGCAAAAAGTACTGAACAAAGTTCGCCATTCAGGGGGACAGTTCGTACTCATTGCACCGCTCTGGCCAGCAGCAGCGTGGTATGTGGACCTCCTACAGCTGTCAAAGGAAGTCCCCTTCGAGCTGCCACTAAGAGGCGACATCGTATCACAGCACAACGGAAGAACCCTTCACCCCAACCCCGGGATGCTTCGTCTTCACGCCTGGAGACTGTGAAGGGGAAACTGGAGGATACTGGTTTTTCCTCCGGCGTCATTGAGAAACTAGTGCTCTGTCACCGCCAATCCACACTCAAGGTGTATGAGGCTAAGTGGAAACGGTGGTTTGAATGGTGTAAGGAAAGGGCCTTGGACCCCTGTGACCCGGTGGTCACTGACATCACGGAATTCTTTGTCGGCCTATTCGACAAGGGACTTTCGGTTGCAGCCATTAAGGGTTATCGTTCAGCGATTAACTCGGTGCTGGCATTTTATGGCAGACAGGAAATCACGTCACACCACGTCCTCACTCGTCTCATGCAATCCCTGGGAGCCCTTCGACCTCGTATCAGGAAACTGTTCCCGGAATGGAATCTCCCTCTGGTGTTGGCACACCTTTCAGGTCCCCCGTATGAGCCGCTTCGGAATGCGTCTCTTCTTCACCTGACCCAAAAGACCATTTTCTTAGTGGCGATGGCCACAGCTGCGAGGCAGAGCGAACTATGCGCATTCGCCGGGAACAAGCGGTACCTGCGGTTCGCCAAGGACTGGACCACGGTCACGCTTCTGTACAATCCTAAATTCAGGGCGAAAACCCAGAAACCGGATGAACTTATGAGGCCAGTGGTCATCAAAGCGCTGGGACCGGTTGTGGGGAACGAAGACCTGGAAAGAACTCAATGTCCTATCCGGGCTCTGAAGATTTACCTCCATGCCTCTTCTGTCCCAGAAAAGGATGGCGACGCCGAGGCCATTCCCCTGTTCTTACCGATTGACCCAGCGTCGCAGCAGGCATCTAGTGCAGCCAGACTCTCCCCGGCGAAAATCGCGCAATGGA
>JAHWFP010239088.1:52713-68464 GCA_023313725.1 Lithobius niger | reverse complement strand
CCCCCCCGCACGACCTGCTCCTTCATCTTTCACCACCTTGCTGTTGCGCCTTGTAATGTACCAGAATGGAAAGCAACCAGGCCTGCAGCCCTCGCCCCGTCGATTCGTCTTTCGTCCGGTCCTGTTGCACTGCAATTCAACGCTTAACTGAAAGCAAGCATGGCTATCGTCCTCTCCACCTCACTCGTCTTTCGTCCGCCTTTCCCAGTTGAACCAGGTCTTTACCACTTCCCGTCTTTCGTCCGGCCGTACCCGGAATGCCTCCTAATCCAGACAAATGACAACAACCGTGTCACCATGAAACTTCTACAACGGTGTATGACGGCTTCACGCTCGCCATCCCACTAACCTTTTCCCGTTCTTATCATTCATCTTCCCCCGAAGAGACAGAAGCTTCCCCTGCATCAAGCCCGGAGTACCGTCCAGGAAACGCCCTGTAAGATGCTTGACAATCCCACACCCTCACGTGAGGCTAATCCACCTCACTCTTCAACCTCTACAACAAAGTTCTGCGTCCTCCGCATCCGCCCAAACGAAGCGAAGTTAACTTCTTCCCCCACGTTCAAGAAATTTCCCGCTGGCCATCCACGGCCGCTACCGGAATTCCGCCACCCACCATCCCGCTTTCACCTGGGGAGTAAGGCTCCTCTTCCCTAACAACACTGCCGACGTTCGGACCTTATCGCTGTCTTGCCCTTTAAGATAGCCGAAGAAACCATGCCCGGCCTTGGTTCCCATTCCTCAAATACTCGCAGCCGGCCGACGCCTCCACGATAATAAATAAACCTCCACTTATACGGCCGATGTAGTCTGAACACTTGTCAACCTACGCTCGCCCAGTTCGGGTTCCGCCCCTCTCCATCACCTCTCGGCTAACCCCGTTTCTCATCGGATGAAAGCTACGCAGTCCTGATACCAATAATTGCCGACAGGCGCGTCACCTCCTGTTCGCATCCATCTCTCGCTTCCGGAATTTTCCCGCCTCCCACCTCCAGGACCTTCTCTCCCAATGCTGGTTAGCGTCCCGTGCCTCCACGCCAACCTTCTGAACGTCCCGTTCTTCCTTCACCATGGTACGAGCTAAAAAGCCAAGGTCTTTCGATGAGGAACCTGACATTTATTTCGGGCGTGAACCAATTATTGACGAACCAGACAAGTGCCACTGTCCTGGTCTCACCACCCAGAGAATTGATCCCCATCGTGTTTGTTAATACCACCGCGAGTGCAACTACTTTGACCGTCCATGTGCTATTTGTGTGACGATCCCACTTAAAGACTGGAAAGAAATTGCTCATCGCCAACTCCTATGCGCCAATAGGAAAAGACAGGAAAATGTGCACAAATTCAAGTCGGACTCGTCTCCCATCACTCAATCCCCTGCTTCGACCGTAGCCATGATTCCGGCCACCCCGGGAAAAAACGAAGCGGTCTCCACTCCGATGTCGTAGCAGTCTTGGCTCCACACTCCAATTTCCTCCGACACTCCGGCCAGCACCGCAATTTTGCAGCCACCCGGACTAGATTCTGTGACCCCTCCTCAGTCAACAAAGACGACCCCATAATTTTCGACGAGGCTCCTTCGTCTCCGGTCGTGGCGACCATCCCTGACCTAGACATCCCTCCTGGGGCTACTATTGAAATTCCCGCCACCCCTCTTTCTGTGGGTCAACACTCTGAAAACATTGAAGAAGACCCCTCCCCCCATCCTGAATCCGTGACTCCATCCATTGCATCTCTTTCTCCAGCTGAATCCACAACACCGCAAAGGGATTTGGTCGTCCCTCCGGAAAAACAGGTTTCACCCCTTTACGGCCTCGACCATGAAGAGGTTGTCGAAGTAGTTCACGACAAAATCTTTCTAAACTTACGACACAAGCTGCGTCTAAATATTCGTGCCTGGGAACAATTCAAACGCAAATCAAAGAAGGTAAAACCATACCTCCTACATCTTCAAGATGTGTTCTTCTATCAACATTCCCAAATCTCCTTGCTCTCTGCCGAAAATAACAAGTTGAAGTCGGAAAACGCCACCCAACTCAAATAGCTAACGGACAGAGTCCTGGCAGATGCCCTCCGCAACAAACCTGCCACCATCACATCCCCCACATTTCATCCTTCATCCTGGGTTCTTCAACCGATTGACGACCTACGCAAGTGTGCCCCGTGCTACCCTCGTTTCACCAATTTCCTGCATCCAGCACGTACCTCAGCTCCAATGGACCCTAAATGTAAATCTGAACTCCCATGTCATTCTGTGATATACCACGACAAGGGCACCATCGATCCCGAAACCAGCTCGTCAGCAATAAACAATCTACGTCAGACTCACATTTCAAAAGCATGGGACTCGATCGCTGCAACTACTCTCTCTCATAACTTACAGGCATATTCATTATGGCAATTTGACCGTGCCCCAAACTCTCTTCCCCTACTCCCTAACATGGTCCCACTTACATGGTGACATTCCGTGTACCCCTTGCAGAGCTAAGGCCCGCCACTACTGCTTGGGGCTACGCTCCCATCAATCTGATCCTTAATCCCGAAACTGGACCCTGGCCGACATCAAAACTAAATTCTCTTCTTTCGATCCAAAAAAAAAAAATAATGAATGATGACACCGGTCAACGGAACCCCTTCTCTTTCCTGAATCTTAAAGTAAAAAAAAAAAAAAATTCTTTTGTTCTTACTCCAAATGTAAATTTCCCTATTCCAACTTTCCATCGCCAACGAGGAAAATCAAAACCCTGTTCCTGTTCACGACCTTCATCTCCTACATCTCAACCGGACAGATCCCTCTGAGTTTGCCTGACTTCCATTCGTCGTTTCACCACCCAATGGACTAAGTGAATCACCACCTATCCTCCTCCCATTCATTCTGGAGAGACCTCACTGAAACTTACCCCAACTGCCGAATTCTCCACCCTGGAATTTCCTCATTAACCAAGGTAATAATCACCTCCTTCCTTTTTATAAAACTCCTTCCTTTAAAAAAAATAAATAAATAAGTAAATAAAAGATATAAATAACTGCATGGAAGGCTAGTTCCTCTCCCCCCCCCCCCCCCCCAATGGGCTCCAAGGTGCCCGCCACCTACTTTGATGAGGTCTGCTTGGCAATGCTAAAATTGTCAGGTATAGTACTTTCACAGCTAAGAAAGAACATTTTGTCAGCCCCCAGCCAGGCCGGCTAAAAATGGTTTCTTTTGTTGTAGAAAGTACTATACAAACATGAGACAGAGATGGCGAGCCCTCGTAGCCGCCAGCTTATATAGGGAGGACCACGCACGCGCATGCGTGGTAGGGTAACTGAGGCGGCATTTAAAGTCTCAAGCAACCAACAGCATCACTGAGACAGCAATGCTAAAATTGCCAGGTATAGTACTTTCTACAGCAAAAGAAACCATCTTTAGCCGGCCTGGCTGGGGGCCGGCAAAATGTTCTTTTTACGGCACACTTGACTTTTTTGTTTATAATTTTGTGTCTGACGAGTAGAAAATTGTGAACTGGCGAGTACGTTATAAGGTTTGGCGACTGCTACTGGATTAAATAATATGTTTCACAGTGTAAGGACAAAACAATGTTACGTTTATTATCGACCCCATTTTGTGTCGTTCGTATACCTTACCACATGCTTAAAGCCACCCATAAACAGGCCAACGATAGAAAAAAAGTGATGAAGAGCGTCCTTCATTAAATAATGTTGGTAGGCTAACAAAATTATGAGGTAAGTGTTCTTTATTTTTCCCAAAGTAAAAAATTCCCAACGTCTAAAGCAAAAAGTCTCCAGAGCAAACTAAATGGCCGAGTGTGCATGTTTATTCAGGAATTCAAAATAATAAACTTTGCTCTTTTTTCTATCTTTTGCAGGTGATATAAATTTAAGACGATGATAAAACGTTCTTAAATATTGTTAGATTACAACATGTTTTTGTATCATTTGACTTTACAACGTGCGACTGGCATTACTCATGCCGTCCACGGGAACTTCTCTGGAACCAAACTTCAAGAGATTGTTGTGTCCCGTGGCAAGATTTTAGAATTGCTTAGACCTGATCCTAACACAGGCAAAGTTTTCACATTGTTGACTGTGGAAATATTTGGAGTGATCAGGTCGCTAATGGGATTTCGCCTGACTGGAGGAACAAAAGGTAAGAAATAACATCAGGTAGTTGGCAGCAGGACTCGAAATAAGAATTTAATACTTGCGGCAAGTATACTGTGAACAGTCCTCTCTACTGCTTTATTTTCGGACTTTTATTGCTGCCGATTTCCTTGAACTTTTGTATAGCTTGGTAAATATTAGTACTACGATAATGATGGCAGAAGGGCCATCAACACTTGAAAGAGGACATGGCAGTAGGTTGTGGCTTGGTTGTGGATTAAACACTTCTCAGTGTTCGTACCAGTGCTTACAAACCTTATAAGTCCCTATTTTTCATTTTACCATTTGTAAGGCCGTACAGGTCCTTGAAAAATTGAAAATGCAGAATTTAGTCCTTGCAAGTCATTCTTTTGATTTCCCATACCTATTGATAAAGCCTCGCAGTTTTTGTTTATATATCATTTAAAATTTATTTACTTATTGGTACCTTAAAGGATACTACTCCTAAAACACAACTAAGCTAGTATCAGTAAAAACACCGTTATTCATCTTACTGTGAAGCACTACAACGATTGAAAAATGTCACAAATGTTAGTGGACTATCTTCGTTGTGAAAGTGTGCGTTTTTGTAAGCTAGTATATTCCGGCTTTATGCGTGCAGAGAAATAAAAAGAAGTAATTACATTTGTACATGGGATTGAAGCTACGGCGGCCGGAAGTTTGAGCGCTACGGCCCACTTAGGTGACTTTTTGTTAGTGATGCTGTAGAAAAACCAGAAAGAAATTTAATGTTCTGTTTTCACAGGAACGAAGTTCAGATACGTGGCTATTAAGAGCTTCTATGTTTGGCCGATTCGGATGGCAGCTTCTCGTCGAAATCTTTGACCAAAGTCGGCGGATTTTGGCCGGGGCTGAAGTGTGGAGCTTCAGAGAGGTTTTTGATGTTTGGAGTCCGGGTATCCTCTCCAATCATGCCGCAGCACATAATACCATTACACGCCCCCAATCAGGGGAATTTATTTGGGATCCGTGTAGAATGCCAAATAAATGCTAAAACAGAAAGGTTAGTGCACACAAGATATGCCAAAAACAGTGACTGCCAAGCCATGTAAAACAAGAATAACAGCAATAAATCCTTATTACATCACTGCTAAGTGAGAAATACATCTCCTGGGTTGAGAAATACATCTCCGTTTTGAGATATTTGTTCCTGTCCCTGGATCTAGTTTTACATAAAATAGATTTACACTGTTTACAAAAATATTAACTTTGCCGTTTTATTTTTTTGGGGGACTAACGTTTTTGTGGCTTAGGAAAATTTTAGTAAATTTCAAAAGTTACAAGAACACTATTTTTGAAAAACCTAGGTTTGACTGAATGTTACATGATTAATTTTTTTGTACGAATTAACAGATGAATGAGGCCATCTATTGCTCTGGTAATATGCCCCATATCTGGTCTGCCTCTGCTCTAGCCTTTTTTTTTTTTATCCCGGGAGGCTGCGAAAAAAACCGCCAGACGCGTAACAATAAACCTAGACTGCGATAGTTGTTAGAAAATTGCACATAATTTGGGGACGCATAAAATGACAAGCTCTATTCACTTAAAACACACCACTAGAATGGTTTAAGGTTACCAAACAACTTGTTTACAGGTTTAATGGACTCTGAAGGGTTTGAGGTATGACCCATAACTTAAACACAACAATACAACTCTGGGAGGTTTGAGGATAAAAATGCAACAACCTTGTAATGACAGTGCTACCTTTTTCGCACGTGGGTAAACAGACAGCTATTTTTAAAGAAAGCCATTTCGTAGAAAACTTAAAGAAGGGCCAACCGGGGACAAGTTGCAACCCCCGTAGAATATTCCTAATGAATATTTAATTAGTGTCGTTCAATCTTTACAAACATTCACCCACAGGAGGGTGACGGTGATGATTATAAAAAGAGAAAACATTGGCACTTAAAATTTAGGTGTGGAGTCCAAAAAGGGAAATAACTGAAGGTTCCTTTTGTTGTGGTTGCCCCTACAACGTACCACTTAACGAAATTAAAGACGCAGTTAAAAAGTTCAGTAAATTTATACTGAAATAACTTGTTTTAACCCTTTTAAGTTAAACAAAATAACGGCTGAGTGTATCAGCATTTAAATGAAACTTGCCAGGTTTGTACCGGATGGTGTAGTCATAATCTTGGAGGGTAATGCTCCACCTAAGCAATCTGGGATTTTTGCCAGACATTTGCTTGAGCCAATGTAAAGGATTGTGATCTGATTCAATGACAAATTTTGTCCCATAAATGTAGGGATGCAATTTGGCTACTGACCAAATCAAACACGCACATTCTTTATCTGTCGTACTGTAATTTTCCTCCCTGGCTGTGAGCTTAAGTGAAACGTAAAGGCAGGGGTGTTCTTCTTCATTGTACTACTGGGACAACACACAGCCCATGCCACGCTCAGAGCAATCACACTGCAAAATGAAGGTTTGATTGAAGTCGGGAGCTCTTAGGACGGGAAACGTCACCCGAGCAGTCTTGAGGGTGTCAAAAGCTTTTTGCTTAGACTCATCCCATAAATCTGGATCTGGTGCTTCCTTTTTTAAAGCATCAGTTAAACAAGCACAAATCTCTGAATAGTGATTTATGTAACGCTGGTAATATCCTACCAAACCTAAAAAGGAACGTACATCTTTTTTTGTTTGTGGACGGACAAACTTTTGAACTGCCAAAACCTTCACCTCAGAAGGTGTACGTGAACCACTGCCAACTTCATGGCCGAGGAAAGTAGCCTTGTGACAAGCGACCTGCGATTTCTTGGCGTTAACCGTCAATCCGGCCTTCTTGACAGCAAGGAGAAAACTGTAAACTTTGTCGAGATGCTGTGGCCACGTTTTGGCAGTGTCATCCTGGAAGGGAGTGACGAATTCCGCGTGTGACGTTGTCCATTAGTTTTTGGAAACAAAATGGAGCGTTTTTCATCCCCATATTCATCATGAGGGGTGCAAACTTCCCAATGGGAGTTGTGATTGTGGCAGCCATTGAGGCTTGTGGCGTCAAGCGCACTTGCCAAAATCGACGGTTTAAATCAAAGATGAAAATGTATTTCCACTTTGCGGCACGTTCGATACATTCCTCAATATTAGGAATGGGGTAGTCCTTGGTTACAGAGTTATTATTTAACTCGCGGTAATCGGCTACCGGACGAGGGCTAGCGTCCTTCTTTTGGACGATGATCATGGGTGAACCATAGGGGGAGTCGGTTTCGACTCTTAGCCCAAGTTTGAGCATTCGCTGTATTTCCGTGACAATTAAATCACGTTCAAATTTAGAGTGTCTGTAATACTTACAGGGCTTAATTTGAGGGTCGATCAACTCAACGTCGTGAGTGACAAGGTCTGTACGACCGGGCAACGTAGAGAAAACTCCCTCCACTTGCTCAAAGACTTTTAGTAAGTTGCTCTTCTGCAATTCTGTTAAATTGCCCGTCTTTTTGAAAAGACCCATGGCTTCCTTAGCTGTAAGGTGGCCATCTCCAGGCTGACCTGTCCACACATGGTCAGAGGGATTGTCTTCCCTTTCGTCACTGTAGCTGTGGTTATTGGACCCTTCCCTAGGCAGATAGGGCTTCAAAAGATTTACATGATAAATGGTTTCTTTTTGTAAACCAAACGTTTTCTTGATCAAATAGTTTGTATCAGAAATACGTTTCAAAACTTCGCAAGGGCCATCTCAATAAATTTCCAGTTTATTGGCTCGTGTAGGTTTAAGTACCAAAACCTTGTCACCTTCGTTGAACTTGCGTTCATCTGCCTTGGCGTCATAATAATGCTTATTTTTAAGCTGACTCTTCAAATCTGTTCTTGTGAGAGTTCCCGTGAGTACTTAAAACGCTGGATTAAATCCAGGATATACTCGAGAACGGACGGGTGAACGTCGGGTTCTACCCATTGGCTTTTGACAAGCTCAAGAGGGCCCTTTAAGTTACGGCCATAAACCATTTCGGCTGGCGTAAAGCCCGTGCTCTCGTGGGGAGCAGTACGTAATGCAAACATTGCACCCGGGAGGCATCGTTCCCAGTCCTGGGGATGCTCATGACAAACCGCTCTTAGCACTGCCTTGAGCGTGCGGTGAAATCTTTCAACGCTGTTAGATTGGGGGTGGTAAACACTCGAATTTACACATTTAATTCCACATTTCTCTAGGAATAATGTCATAAGCTCAGATAAAAACTGAGCCCAAGTCAGACTGGCGCTCGCTCGGGTAGCCTAATCGTGAAAAAACAAGAAGGAGGGCATCGAAAGATCGGCAACCGCCGTGTACAGTGGCTTAATGTCAGCATCACGTAGAAGCAGCAAGATTAACACAATACCACCTACCCCAAAATTTTATGCTCCACACAGTTCAGCAAACCAAAAATATTCTCCCTTGAATTTTCGGTGAAAACAGGCCGTTCACCTTCTTCAGAACACAACGAGGCACTAAACTTCAAAAACGAACGTTACATGGTTGTGGCCATGATCAAGCAGACGACGTGCGAGTGAGAGAACTACTGATCTATATACAATCACGCTCTCAAGCCCCACTGCTTGTCAAGCTCGGCTTTCACACCAGAATCCACTGAATGTTCCATTAACATGTGGGAGGCTCCCGTCAGGTTCATGAGTGGAACTTTCATGCTCTTGTAACGAAGAATGGCCAGAGATTCAAGGGCCCTCGGTATCCTGTTGGTATAACTGTTGATTTCCGTATTTGGGGTCCACTTATTTACTATGCGTACCACATCTGCAATTTTTGCCTGTTTAGGTACTGGATTCGGGGGAGCTGGGGAAGCGCCCGTAGCTCCAGCGGGAGCGGGGTTTACATTATTACTGGCAGCATTTAGCTTTGCTAATTCAAGCTACAACTTGGGTCTTTCTAACTCTTGTGCATGAGCTTTCTCATTAAGAACTGCTTTGCGATCTTTAATTATCGCTTCCTGGTCTCGAACTGCAAGTTCATGGGTTCGACGTCGGTCGGCCTCTGCCAGGTCTAAGTCACGCCTCTTTTCGCTGTCAGCGATTTCAAGGGCCTTTAAACGTAACTCTTCAGTTTTTAATGAAAGTTCACGATCTCTAGTGGCTAATTCTTGCTTTTGCAAAATTAGGGCTTCACGTTTTTCTATAGCCGAAGCTAGTTCGTCGCAAAGATCTTGCAAATCTAAACGGTTGCTGTCAACCGCGGTTTGTAACACTACGACAGTTTCTTGTCTAGTTTCCGTTACGGTTAGGCCTAGCTTAGTGCAGGCTTTTTTACAAATCCTTATAATGGATGTCTTTAATCACGTCGTCCAAATTTAAGTCAGACATTGTAGCGTTTAACGTTTACTGATTTTCAAAATAAAGCTTGTTTAAATGAAAAATTAATTAATTGCAGCCGCAAGTTAATTTTACGTTAATGTTTGGAACAGAGCACATTATTTAAAATATTTCTCTCCCCAAATCCAAGCTGTGCATACAAGACACTTCTAAGACCACTAGCATTTTGGTGTATGAATAATTAACAGACCTACAGAATTTTAACTACAACACTCTGGCTTGGCGGCCCTAGCACATCCTATGCACACTTACCCCGTACACAATGGTGTAATGTCCGTCAAATCCACCTCCAAATCCCCACCGGCGATTGTAGATGGCTTGAAACGCACTAGAAGTAAACGTCCAGGCTTGGGTGGTCTACCTCGGTCAACTTTTGGGCTTGAATCGGCGACTCAACGGCACGGTGATTTCTGCTACGGAGCTCTTGATCCCGGGCGGGCAGATCCTCCTTGCAGACGGCGGGCTGATGGGGCCTCAACACGGCACGGCAAACGGCATTCTCGGTGAAGTGGGTTCCTTGCTTCTCGGCTCCAGATTTTTGGCTGCTGGGGCGGAGATTTTGTTCTGATAGTGACTGCAGTAAAGGCGTCTTTTTCGGCAACTGGTTTTACGGAGTTGCGGACTTTTACTTATGTACCTTTTTTTGTTTTGGTACGGACATCTGGATTTTTGTAACTTAATCACTGACATCTGGGTTGAAGTGGTTTTCTTCTTCACAAATGGGTCCAGTAGCATGGCAGGGGGGGGGGGGGGACGCTTGACGGGAACAGCACCTGTTCATCCCACCGCTGCCACCATTTGTAGCGGCGGACGCTACGACGGGCTAGGTGCTTGTAACGTCTCCGCACTCATGGTTGACTTTCTTACACGTAGAAATGACTTGGTCGACTGTTTTGTTTTAAAACAGCTCTGTAGGGCCTCAATCCGGGAGGGAGTGAAGATAACTTTCCTAACTAAATAAAAGTAGGCTATCCAGTATTTCTACCTGGTCTTTAAGGCTGCCACCACCGGTGGGCAAGTTTAAAAGCTAAGGGGGATTAGAATAAAATGGGCAACATGTTATTTAAACACAAGCAATTAATCTACACTAGAAACCGTACTTGAAGTTTTAAAAACTCTTGGTTTTAATAAAAATCACAACAAATGAAAAAGGCACTTTACATTTTTTGGTTACTAGTTACAACGAAAGCTTTAAATTAAAGCAAGAAGGCTTTCCGTGAAAGCAAACGAATTTACATGAAAGAAAAGCAACAACGGGCTTTTTACATAAATACACACAATTTCAACTAGAAAAAGTAGTTTTTGGGTCCAATCCTGAAACCCTCTAATTTAAACTCGCATTCGCTAAAGTTTCAATTAGTCTTTAGACATATATCTCTTTCGCAAAAGAGCGCCCGAATCCTCAAGAGCCACTGTCTACCGTTTAAGTTAAAACGAGGTTTAAAATAAACAAAGGAACGTTGGCTTTTAGGAAGAGAACCACTCTGACGTTACAGCGAGTAAAAACCGAAAATGCCGTTTGGCTTACTCCACTGTAAAATTCTAAAACAAGAAGTACGTTAAAATTAAACTACAAAATTTAGAATGGGGGGTCCTAAAAGTAAACTTTCAATTTAAACTAGTACGACATACTGACCACTACCCTTGCCCGGCATGGCATCCATCAGTACGCGGCATCTCCACTCCTGACCGGCCGTGACCACCACTTGTCTTAGATCTGTGAGCTGTGCTAACGATTGCCTCTTGGGGCTGGGTTTTTATGCCTGCTGTCGGACAGCCAGGTAGAGGGTAGGCGCGGACCTGTAGGAGAGCGACAGGGGGGTAGAGTGGGGTAGTGAAACCTTGGGAGGAGGAGTGACTTGACCAAAACCGACCAGGCTGTCACCACCGGAAGTAGGTAGGGCAGCGCGGACGGGCAGGGTAGCCTTGCACTCTGAGTGGCTAGGGAATTGAATCCTGTAATCTGGTTGGAAGGGAATATTGGCAATGAGAAGAGCAAAGGGAATTGCCGACTTTTGTGGATTGATAGGCCTTAGGAACTGAGTTTTGAACTCACAACGTGAATAGGCCTATAAATTGAAACTACGATATTAGGTATCGCAACTATTGAAGGAGGGGGGTGGGGAACGAAGTGTAATGCACAGTTTGACTTTAGCAATATTTTTTTTTTTTATTGAATAACTAGATCGTTTACTTTGGATTTGGATTGTTGGTAGTCACAGTCGAGTCAACAACTTACTATTTACAACAAATACAATTCACGTGAAATCGTTGCTGATGGAAGGCTAAGCAAAGGAGGTAGTGATCCAGGGCAAAAGATTAAACTATAAAGGTTAAATAAACTAGCTCAGTAAAAGGCTATATAAAAATTATAAGTGGAGTTTTTGTCTCAGCAGAGAGTGGCGATAGAGAAAAGACGGACATTTTTCATAGCATTTGTGGTACCTACAAACAAGATAAAAAATATCGTACAAAGTCTATCTAACATATATGTGAAGTTAGGTACTTTAAAGGATACTACTCACTAGAACACAACCAAGCTAGTATATTTCGGCTTTATGCCTGCAGAGAAATAAAAAGAAGTATTTACATTTGTACACGGGTTTTGAAGCTACGGCGGCCGGAAGTTTGAGCGCTACGGCCCAGTTTGGTGACTTTTTGTTAGTGATGCTGTAGAAAAACAGAAGGAAATTTAATGTTCTGTATTCACAGTAATGAAGTTCAGATACGTGGCTATTAAGAGCTTCTATGTTTGGCCGATTCGGATGGCAGCTTCTCGTCGAAATCTTTGACCGAAGTCGGCGGATTTTGGCCGGGGCTGAAGTGTGGAGCTTCAGAAAAACTGAGTTTTTCCCGAGGTTTTTGATGTTTGGAGTCCGGGTATCCTCTCCAATCATGCCGCAGCACAGAATACCATTATATCTGGCTGCGAGTTGATTCGAGACCACCTCTTACCCTGCGTAAAAGTTTTTCTCATTAACCTCTTCCAGGAATGCCTGAAGGCTCCACTTTTCTTGTCTGTCGTTCCACCCTTCGCACCATGTTTAGGCTGCTGCCACCTTGCACCCTCTGTGACATCTTTCACTTTTTCTGCTCTGATCAGATCCTTCGAGGGCGAATAACCTATCATTCTCAGGCTGTTCCGTATAGTACCTCTCCAATGTTCTGTATTCGCATCTGAATGTTGCCTTATGAACCACACTCGGGACATTACCTCTGCCATCTACCTTGCATGACTGTCTTCGTCTCTCTCGCAACCAGCATTCGCTGTAATAGGGTACAAACCTTGTCCTTTGCCCAGTCTAACCGTTCCTCAAACCTTGTGAAGGGACCTTTCCTTCGCGGCTCCGACTCTTCTCACAACCGACAGGATATGTCAGGGCATCGTTTTAATCCTGTTCCTACCCTGCGAAGCTATCTACGGAGGACGAGCGGCAGGCTGTTCTTGAGGTAGCACTTCCCTCTTTCGCCAACCCCTTGAGGAACCTTCTGTACAACTGCTCATGACCTAGATTAGACCGATAGATAATTCTACACCCTTACGAAGCCTTCGACATCGACTATGCTTCCAGCAACGACCAAGCCACCACCCACGACCTTAGAGCCATTTCCACGTCCTAGGCCTTCCACGGTAGTGTTCCCGATCCCGGTATCCTCTGAGTTCCGTCGCAATGGAGCACTTCGTGATCACTTCCCTTCGGAACTTGTCTTCACAGGCCACTGGATGTTAACGTCTGGAATTTTCGTCACTACCAGACTTGTCCTTAAACCCTTTTAGCAATTGCAATCATCTCTGCTATCAACTGTAACTCTCACCAACGATCTGCTTTGCGAAGTTCATAACTTTTTGGGGGAGCCAGCCCGTAACCCTAGGGTACCCATCAAGGTGGTGCCCGCCACCACTTTGATGAGGTCAGCTGGAATGCTAAACTTTCAGGTAATGCATATTTCGTTGGCATATAGACACATCAAAACACCAGGGGATCCTGGCTTAATTTGATTTCTGTTGCTTAACCGAAAATATACATTATCTTAGCCCCACCTACCTCCCCTCTGTGTCACCACCTGAGCATTATAGAGGAATAAAACAACATACGTTCGCTACACTTTTGTATAGGAGGGATGCACAGTAGGATGTGCACAGGGCTGCGTGGCTGGTGGCTCGATAACTTTAATTTCTAGAGTAACAGCATTGGAGAGGGGAGAATGCTAAAATTCCAGGTAATGTAATGTATATTTGCGGTTAGGCAATAGAAACCAAAATCAACCAGGTGCCCTAGGTATGTTGACTTTTTTCTTCTAAAATTCAATTGAATTAAATCATGATTCCCAAACAACGCCGCAAAGTTTGTCGTGAGAATATTGAATTGTCAAGGGAATTGCAAACAAGCTTATAGTATTTGCTACGATTCGGGCCCATGGTGAGGCCTATTCTTTATGGTGAGTGCACATTGTGTTGATATTTTTTTAGTGTAGTGTAATTATTTATTTTTCGTTTTGTAGATTACATCGTTTTGGGATCCGATTCAGGACGAATCGTTATTTTGGAGTACAACCAAGTAAAGAATTGCTTTGACAGGGTGAGAAAAATATGCCTCTGTTTATTAACTCCTGACTTCGCTCCATGATTGTGTCATCCAAACATTTAATCATTTGCATTATAAAACTGCAATTTTTATTGCCAACAAAAATTACCTGAATTTCCTTATATAGCAGTTTCTTCCTTTGAAGGCTCAATCCCTAGCAATGAAAAGTTGGCTTCTCTGCCGTGCTCGTAGCTCCCTTTCTGCACTTGCGCGCATGCCTCTATATAAAGCGCCCGAGTCAAGCTGGCTTCATCTTTCTTCCCAGGGCACCACCACTAGTGGATCTTCTCTTCGGCTCTCCCGATTTTTTTTATACAGACGCGGTTCTGTCTCTGGTTACTGGGTTGCCAGAAGCCGCCTCGCCTGTTGCAGGCGGCCCCACCTAGCCATCCCGGATCTTCTTAAAACAAAAGACACGTTCTCGACTTATCGAGCTCCTTAAAACCCTTACTGGACTTCCACTTCGGTCGCTGACTGGTGGCCCTGCCCCCACGTCACTCACTTCTACGACCACCGATCGATCAACAACAACAGTCACCATCGCATGTTCCAATCCAAGACTGGTCGTCACTAGTTTACTGGTCCCCTTTCTGCGTTTCCCTTCTTCGGCATGTAATCAGTCGGCCACTTCGACTGATTGTTGTTTCCCGGACCCACTTTCGGTCCTGCGACCGCTCCGTCCACATCCCGATCGCCGGTCCCCTACTCACGGTGTTTCCTCTGTGCAAAGCTTACCTTGACCTCGTCCTCTCCATTGGCTTCTTCTCCCAGCCCCGGACCATAATGCTGTGGCCCTCACATGCATTCACCAGACTTCTTGTCACTTTATCCATCGTTGCCATCAACGGTCTCCAGTATCACGATCTCTATCTCCGGAATTTCAAGACTCATTCTGGTTGATCCTTCGGTCGCCCGGTATACCAATTCTTCAACCAGCCAGATCAACAAGTAGCTGGTCCATCCTGCACAGACTGTTTTACTTTACTGCCAACGACTGTTGACGAAGTACAATCTCTGCTGTCCTTGTCGCCTAACCAGGACTAACTTTTTCCAGTATCCAGGTCTCCATCTCAAGTCTTCACCCCGACCGGTCCTCTGGACGCCCGATCCTTTGCTTATTCAGCCAACCAGGATCTACAGCAAGTAGCTGGTCCATTCCGCACAACCTGTCTTACTCCACCTTCGACCGCGAGTAGCTGTCGCCCTTTCCTTCGCTTTAATTATTTATAAAGTTCTCTTGTTGTACCGAAGATACCACACAAAAAAAAACCCCAAAAAAACACAAATACATACTCAGAAGATAATACAAAGACTACATTCCATTCCGGCCACGCCGATCAGACTTCCCTTCTTGAAGACCGTTTTTGACACATGGTCGCTACGGTTTCAGCCTCTACAACCTCCGTCCATCGGTAACACCCCTTTCAACAACTGACCTCGACTGACTGCATTGACTCTTTCTTCGTTAACCGGGTCTCCTGTCCTATCCCGTCGGTTTGTCTTAAACGGTTCCTCTCCTGGACAGCTGTTCCGGGTCGCCTCTCCCATTCTCTGTCTCTATTTTTACTTAAGTCAATGGACCCTGGTCGGGTGCCTCATCCACCCTTCATCAAGTTGCTGCCTTTCACGGTAGCCACCCTTTCCCCCGTTCTGTACCATGGCACACGTCTGCCGTTATGCACATTGACAAAAGGAAAAGGGGGGGGGG
>JAHWFP010239088.1:0-47290 GCA_023313725.1 Lithobius niger | reverse complement strand
AAAAAAAAAAAAAAAAAAAAAGCCTCATCCCTCATCGATTTTTCAACTGTGTGTGCCCGAAAACCATTTTTCTGTATTGCCAAAACATCTGAACCTGGTAATTTTAGCATTACATTCCTCGAACGTGATGTTCCCCTGGAGGTTTCTTCCGGTTTGTAGACGCCTACTTGCATATCCCACCGCGCATGCGCGGCGCGGTCCTCCTTTATAAGAGCGACAGCGTGCACGGAGTGCACGGAGCGTGCACGGAGCGTGCGAGTCGGCATTCATTTTCCTCCAGAGGTGTCTCCACGCCACCTCGCTCCCCGGTTCCCTGACTGTCGTTTGGAAAATTGGATTTCTTCCCGAAGATGGACAACGTCGAAGACCGCCCTTCGCCTGCTGCTCGTCCTCGTGCTCTTACTCACTTCGATCTTGGCTGTCGTTGGGCATCCGCCCTCGACCTCGCCGCACCTTCCCGCACGTCGCCCGCCGACGCCATGCCTGACGCCACATCGCCTGATTCTCCACTTCTCCTGGGCCAGCGCTCGCCGCTCCTCGCCCCACTGGATCTGTCGTCGCTGCGTCAAGACGTTCAAGCCGACAAAGACTCCTACCGGACCGCTAAGCGCATCCTCCGCCAGGCGACACTCACCCACTCTCCGGAACGAAACTCGCCACTCGACCAGCTCCTCCTGGATAGGCCTCAGCGTCAGCCGCAGTGTCGTACGAGAAAGCGTACACGACACTCTCCGCCACCTGCAGTCCAACCCGATGCCGCCCCCGTCCTGCACCTCATCGGTACGAAAGGCCCGCACCCAGGACTGGGTCGCTTCTACTTCTAGCTACGAAGGACACAGGCATGTCGCTTCTCCCCCGCCGGACTCAGCACCCAAGCGCAAGCCGGACGACACACTGTCGTCGCACCACCCGCTGTCGCCCGCCCCTACTGCCGAGAAACGCATCAGATTCCCGGACGACACTCCAGACGAAACTACCCTGTCGCTCGCAGCTCTTCTAAAGACTGTCGAGGAGACAGTCCCGGATTGTTTCCTGTTCAAGCCCTCAAAAGCACCGGACGCTCCAGTCATCAACCGTGGCCTAACGACAGGTCTTGGATTCGCCTCGAGGGACAAGGACACCAAGCCTTGCTGCCTCCTGGGTCAGTCAAAGACACTCCTAACGTGTCTCCTCCGCAACGAAGGCTCCATCCTAGGCAAAGGCGACCCCCTTCTTCTCGACACGGAACCCCCGATGCCACGTCACCCCCGATGCCACGTCCCGGACGAGAAAACAGCTTCTTGAAACCCTTCGGAGACGGCGCTACAAAGTCCTGCAATTTTGAAACCTACCTGGAATGTGAATTCATTTGCAGCGAAATCAAGATGGACTTCGGCACTTCTATGTCCATACCCCAGGGGTCGAATTTTAAAATGTTGGACCAGGTGCAAAATTTGCACTCCAAAACTAAGTCTGGAGTGCAAAACACCAACTTGGAGTGCAATAAATTTACCTAGTCCCCCCCCACCCCCCAAAAAAAAATTCGATTAGCACTAAACCATATATTAAAACCTTATAACCTTTATTATCTCACATCCTTCCATAAAAAAAAAATTCACTTCACGCCAAACCCGATGTTAAAACCTTATAGCATAACCTTTAATCATGTAAATTAGCATACTAATTGAGGTCTAGTAGCTATGTCTCCACTGCTGACAGGGAATAAAAGAATTATTTTTAATATGTGTACAACATTTTTGCAAATTGTCAAGCATTGCTCATCCATCAACAGTACTTTACAGTAACTGTACAAGTGTTGAGCTACGGAGTGCAAATATTGCACTCCAGCGTGTGAGTTTGAGGTGCAAAATGGTGATTTTGGAGTGCAAATTGCACTTTGCTCCTGATTATTTCGACCCCTGATACCCAAGAAGGCTGACATCCCAACCTTCGTACTGTACGAGAACGACAAATGTCTTTGGCTAAGCCTACGAGCGGCCTCCCAAGCTGACGTCCTACACACGGCCATCAACGCCCTATGTGAGAAGCTGTCGTCCGACAATCCTCCCGAAGAGCTTAAGAACTTGCTGTCCCTGATTACCCAGCTCTTCCAAAAGGCGCATTTCGCCACCTATCACGCCATCAACTGAGCGACAAGAGTGCTGTTCAATAACACACTCCTCCTTTGCGACATCGCCTTGTCGTCGGCAAACAACTTGAACTTCTCAACACAACACCGCCTGAGAAATCTTCCGATTCACGAATCCGAAACTTTCTTCCGAGGCCGGATTCCAACACTCGCTCCTCACCTTGATGTCTCGAAGAAACCAAGACCTCATAAACAATCCATGTCTTCAAGCCGCCCGTGGAACAGACAAGCCAACTCCCGTCCCGCCGACGACTGGCACAAAAATACGGCATCATCCTCCAGCCGCCCGAACGACACTGCCGCTCTACAGCATCGAAACCAGCAGCCATTTCTTTCCGACGCTCCTTGCTCCCGCCCTGGCCAACTCTCCTCGCTCCCGCCCAACGCTCCCATCAGAAGCGCGCCGCTACCCCCGACCGAAGGAGCCGATTCTCATCACCCGGGGCCAGAAGAACGCAACGGAAAAATCAACAATGACGCCCAGCCCTTCGCTGGCCTTCCTGTACCGGCCAGATTACGCCACTTCCTCCCGTCCTGGCAAAGACTAACCCCCTATGAACCCATGCAAGACAGCTCACTCCACCTCATGACTCGCAAAACTGTTTTCCTTGTAACACTAGCAGCAAGTCTAAGATGCTCCGAGATCCAAGCCCTTTCAGCAGACCCAGCATACTGCATCTTCGGCCCGAACTTCTCATCAGTCACACTCTTCCGAGAGCATCCTTTAGAGCAAAGACTCAAAAGCCATCCGAACCCTCAAAACCCATAACATTCCCTGCCCTCTCGAACCTCACTGGAAACGAACCCGAACGTGTCCTCTGCCCAGTCAGAGCTCTCCGCTTCTACCTTGCCCGCACTCAACACGAAGACATACGGAGAGGCAGGAACCAACTCTTTCTCCCAGTAGACCTCCAAACCGGCGAAACAACAGCCGCCATGGTGTCACGCTGGATCAGGAAAACAATCGAGGCAGCCGAATTGAGTAATAGCATGAGGATAGCAGCGCACGAAGTAAGAGCTATCTCCACATCCTGGGCCCACCACAACGCCACACCGATCGAAGAAATCCTAGCAGCAGCATCGTGGCGCCACCAATCCACCTTCACGTCCCACTACCTAAGGGATATGACGAAGGATGAATCCGGACTACACCGACTGGGACCGATCGTCGCAGCCAGGACCGTGGTCAAACCCCCTCAAGCACTCAGAACGAAGCAGAAGCAAGATCCATCCACCTAGAAGCAAGACCCTCAAACAACGGCCCTTTTCAGGGCCACCAATTCCCACGAAAGAGACCAAATTCCTGTTAGCCCAATTGTTCTGAATAAAGTGCGAATTTTTCTCTTGCAGATAAAGAATTTATGGGGGAAAGCCTGCTTGCATCCCGGGGCGCTCGTTCAGACGGTGCCTGCCACCAAATTTGACGAGGTCAACTGGTAATGCTAAAATTACCAGGTTAAGATGTTTTGGCAATAAAGAAAGAACATTTTGCCGGTCCCCAGCCTGGCCGGCTAAAAATGGTTTCTTTTTGCCTAAAACATACTTAACCTTAACTCCCGCCCTGCCTCCCCTCTCGAGTCACCGCCTGACACATTGAGACTAAAATGAATGCCGACAGCGTGCACGCTGGCGCTTTTATAAGGCAGGACCGCACCGCGCATGCACGGTGGGATATGCAAGCAGGCGTCTACAAACCGGAAGAAACCTCCAGGGGAACATCACATTCGAGGAATGTAATGCTAAAATTACCAGGTTAAGTATGTTTTAGGCAAAAAGAAACCATTTTTAGCCGGCCAGGCTGGGGGCCGGCAAAATGTTCTTTTTTTAACTTTGCATGGCTTTAGTAGTGTTATTTTTTAACGGATCGATCTTTTCACAGTATGGATTGCAGCGATGTTTTTGGGAAAGGATGCCTCGGATTTCACTAATTGGGTAATAAACTTTCTAATCATTTTATTTATACCCTATATCCACAAACAACAAGCAGCTAAGATCCCAGGGGCACTAAACCTTGGCATTGCTATTTAAAAGTTCTCTTTCAAATTAATTTTCTTCTTTTTTTGAGATAATCATTTTATTATGAAATAATTGCATATTATGTGCAGGTACTGCCGATTATAATGCTAATTTTTACTCCCAGCTCTGCATGAAACTTTCCATGCCTTTCTTTTCATTGGAGTCTGCTGCATAGTTTCACCCATCATATGTTACTACTGTTAGAAGAGCAACAGAAATGGCAGATAGTGCACAGTACACAGCAAGTAAATAGCGTTGTCAGCAAAAAAAAAATGGCCGCTGCCAACAGAACACAGTGTTCAAATTTGCTCAAATTGTAGGAAAAATGTTATTGTCAAGGTTTTTTAAGTAATCAAAATTAATGCAGGCATATACAACATTATGGCTGTGTTATTACTTTACCGGGTGCAGCTTTGTGGTTTCAGCTGCATCCATTGTAACTACAAAATCACGGCTATTTTTGTAGTGAACGACGAAAAAGTTTTTCCGTTGAAAGTGGTTATCCTGCTTCTGCTTCCATTCTGTCAACTATTTTGTTGCCACACAGGTGCATCTACAACTGTGTGAAACCAGGAAGAGAGAGACGATTAGTAAATGCAGTTTGTGAATTGAGCCAAATTGAAAGGATAAGAAAGTGTCAGTCAAGAGTGCGATACATCGCACTGTGGCACTGCGAGGAAAAGAACTCGTGGTTTTAGAAAATTTTCACTCACCAGTGCTCTGTAGGGAAGAAATATATGAGGCAGTTAGTTCTCAAGTAGTGTAAGTCCATTTAAGTCCAATTTGAGATAATTAAGGTTAAACGAACCCATTATAAAAATCACTTAACTCATTAGACGTTAGTTGTTAAATGGACAATATGTTAAAATTAGCATATAGCACCCTTGAAAGGGGCTTTTGACCTAACATACGCTGTACGTTTGCAGCGTGATAAGGGTTAAGTCACACTAGGGCTGGTACTTTCCGGTTTTTTAGTTATCCGTTTAACCGGTTTTTTTTTCGGTCGGTTACACGAAAACCGTTTAACGTTTTTTAGCCAAAAAAAAAATAAAAATAAAAAACAAGCTGAAAAAAAATATGATTTAGGCCTTGGTAAGACAAGCACAATTATTGACTACATGTTGCATTTTGGAATTTAAACTAAAAGAAAGTTGAACTTGATAAATTTAAGTAATTACTTTATCACGAATTTTGACTTTATGTAGCTTTAAAATTTCTACACGATGGCTTAGGCCTATTTACGACAACGTAAGCCAAAAACAAAACAAAATTTAACACAACGTTTTTTGTTATTAATGTTCCATTCATTTCAAATTATGAGCCAGAAAAATTAGCATGTTTGCGTTTTCGGGTAGCAACGCAAACGTTTACGTGTTATGACGCCGCTTCCCTGCCGCTCGCGCTAGGTATAGACGAGTCCACTTCTCCACGACGCGGGGAGGGTAGATACTGGCCAGCTTGTATTTAGCTGCCTCGTGTACGCGCTGACGATCAGCAGTTTGTTTCAAAGAAAGTAAGCAGCTTCGATGAGACAACAAGCCCACGCGGATTATTTGTAAATAAGCTGCCCCCTACCCACCCCGGTTTTCTACTTTTACTGATTTTTAGTGTTTAGATAGTAGGCCTAAATGACGCCACTCGGCAATTTTTGGCTCGTTCACCGCGTGTTTTGAATGGTGCCCGCATCAAACGTTTTTCGGATATGGGTTTTATAATCCGTGTAACCGAACGTGGAACGGTTTCCGGTTAACCCTGTAACCGATCCCAGCCGTAAGTCACACTTAACGGTGAAAAGTGAGGAGTTTGAGTCCGGTATGGTACATGAAACTGTGAAGACTGCAAACTTAATCTAAATCATGGGTGTGGCAGCTGTCTAATCACCACCCCAACAATAGCATGTTATAAAGTCGCTCATTGTCCGCGGCCAAAAATCAAATAATCCGCGCCGAAAATTTAACTTTCTTTATTTGCCAAAACATATTAACCTGATAATTTTAGCACTACATTGTCCTCAATTAATGTTTTCCCTGGAGGTTTTTTAGTTGCTTGTAGCCGCCTGCTTGCGTGTCCCACTGCGCATGCGCAGCCTTCTCTATATAAGCGAGAACGTGGCTGATCTCTCCATTCATTTTCCTCCAGAGGTTCCTACGCGTCACCTCGTCTCCCACACCTGGAATTTGGATTTACTTTCGACCATCTCACTTACGACCATCTCACTTTCGCACATCCCGACGACGATGGAGAACGCCCTTTCGACCATTGCTCTGTCCTCGGATGCCGTGCCCCCTCCGGCTGCAATCCCGCCCGCCCGCGACAGTCACGCCGCGCCCGACCAAGTCCAAGACTGTCATGCCGTTGGCGACGACGACTCCCCACTCCAGGATGGTCAACGTACTCCGCCGCCCACCGACCTCTCCACCCTGGAAGACGACGTCCGTCGAACCAAAGCCCGCTCCCGGGAAGCTAAGAAGAGGTTCCGACAAGCCTCATCACAAGTGGGCCTTTCGACCACCAACTCGCCGCTCGATCTCTCGTCTAGATCGTCACGCAGAGAACACAGCGTCACCCTTAGCGAAGCTCACAACCTTGTTGACTCCGTCTTCCGTCGTCACGCCGGCACAAACTCGATGCCTCCCCCGTCTTGCTCTTCATCGACACGATGGGCGACGACGCTCCAATGGGTTGCCTCAACCATCAGCCATGGAAGCCGTCGCCCTCCGGAAGCCGACATCCCCCGCACGCCTCTGAACCCGCCGCCAAGAAGCGGAAGTGAGCAAGCGGCCTTTCGACCGACGCACAGACTCCCGCCACTGCACAACAATCACAAGTCTTTCAAGCGCCCGCCGCAAAGCATATTCACTTTACGGACGACAACACTGACGACCCAACAATACCCTTAGCATCCATTCTCAAAACCGTAGAAGATACTGTACCGGATTGTTTCCTGTACAAGCCGTCTGAATCGGCTAACGCTCCAGCAAGCAAGCAAGCAAGCGGCCTTTCGACCGACGCACGGACTCCCGCCATAGCGCAACAATCACAAGTCCTCTTCCTGACCTCCCGGCCCTGAAAGAAGATTTACGGCAAGCCCAATCGCTCGGCCGGGTTTATCTGCTCCTCCGTCCGTCCGCGACGACAGCTACGCGTCCGGCTTGGCCGGGACATGCATGTTGTCAACGACGTAACTGACTCCCCCTTACAAGATGGCCAACACACGCCGCCGTCTTTGGACGTCACGGCGGCAAGTCAAGACACTTTCCGGGACGTCAAAAGCAACTCCATTGGGACGCATCACCCCATTTCGGCCTTTCATTTAGACTTTTTTTTTCGCTCATCTACATCACGATGGCTTCTGCAAACGACGATTCTGCGCCCATGTCACCAAAGACTAGTAGTCTCTCTGCATCCAGACGTCTTCGTTCTATGCCTCTTCCCGACCTCCCGGCCTTGAAAGAAGTTTTACGGCAAGCCCAATCGCTCGACCGAGTTCATCTGCTTCTCCGACCGCCCACGACGACAGCTACGCGCCCGGCTTGCCCGGGACGTGCATGTCGTCAACAACGTAACTGACTCTTCCATTACAAGATGACCAACACACGCCGCCGTTTCCGGACCTCACGACGGCAAGTCAAGACACTTTCCGGGACGTCAAGGGAAACTCCGTTGGGCCGCATCACCTCACTTTGACCGTACATTTGGACTTGTTGTCGCTCACCTACATTACGATGACTCCTGCAATAACGATACTGTGCCCATGTCACCAGCAACGTAGTTGTTTCTTAGCATCTAGACGTCTACGTTCTACGCCTCTTCCCGACCTCCCAGCCTTGAAAGAAGACTTACGGCAAGCCAAGTCGCTCGGCTATGTTTATTTGCTTCACCGCCGCCCGCCTACGACGATGGCTGGGCGGCCGGCTCAGACCGGGTTGCCTATGTCGCCAACAAAGAAGTTGTCTCTCCGCTTTGGACAGCCACCCCCCCCCCCCCCCCCGCCCGCCCGCCCGCCCGCCCGCCCTCTCGGCCTTGTAAGAGAACGGACGGCAAGCCAAAGAACGCTTCTTTCGACCATGAATTTGAGTTTCACTTCTTTCGACCATCACCATCCCGACGGGGTTCAAGCTGACGTCCCTACGACATCACTTCTGCCTCATTGATTCCGAAGTTTCCCGTCCTTTCGACCATCAACTCGCTCCTAATGAACGTCCATGTCACTGTTCGTCTTTCACTCATTACCTCACCCACGGACGGACCCCCCTGTCGTTAGCCGTCTGAAGACCGCTGGACGACCGGCCTCGCCCGGTTGACCTACGTCGCCAGTAAAGACTGTCTCCTGCTTCATGTGACCTACGCAATCTTTCCTGGTCCCACCAACCTGCGGTCCATTATCCCTCTGGACGTCTCACAATGCCTCTCTCTCGCTCAGCGTTCCATCCACAAGTGCCGGGCTCTCCCCTTCCGCTCCGTCATCCATCTGCACCGACGTCTGGCCGTCCGGATTTGTCCGGGCTGCCGTGTCACCATGCACAGAAGTGTCCTCCAGTCAATGACGTCCAGCCCGCTCCGCTACTCTTTTCCGACCTCCCAGCCTTGGGACGGTGCCTACGACGGATCAATTCAGCCCCATGACACCAGACTATAAATCTTCCTCCTAGCTCAAACTTTGACAACACCGGCTTCCTTGCAGGGTTTGGCCTTTCGACCGTCTCTACCTACTTGCCCCACTCTTGCTGCTTGTCTCGACCAGGGTTGACCCCACATCGCGAACGGAAACTAAGCCAACAGTCGTCGCCTTTTGCTGCTGGTCTCACCCATGGCTTGAACCCACGTTTTTAGGGATCCAAAACAAAAGCCTTTTACAGCTCTTGCTGCCTTTCTCGCCCATAACTGACACTACGTCTCACTACGTCACTACGTCTTGAAAAACCAAGTCAACAGTCACTACCCATTGCTACTCATCTCATTCGTGGCTAGAACCCACGTTTGAGTGAACCAAGTCAGAAGCCGTTTGCACCTATTGTTACTTATCTCAAACATGACTGACCCCACGTCTCAAACAAAATAAACATAGCTATCGCTGCCCGTTGCTGCTCGTCTCATTCCTGATTAGAACCATGTGTTGAGTGTACCAAGACGGAAGACGATTGCACCTCTAGCTGCTTGTCTCGACCATGGCTGACCCCACATCTCAAGTGAAAATCAAGTCACCAACTGCTGTCCACAACCACTCACCTCTAAAGTCACAAGACAGAAGCCATCTGCACTTCTTTGTGCTCGACCATGACCGGCCCCATGTCACGAGTAAAAATCAAGACATCAGCTGCTGTCTACATCTCACTCGTGGTTAAATCGCAAGCTTGAAACGTCAATCCAAACAGGACCGCCTCCATCTTTGGCTGCTCATCTCGATCATTGCTACCTCTCGTCTCGAATAAAACCAAAACATCCGTTGACACTCGCTCGGTTCCTCTGCTCATCCGTGGCTAATTAAAAAAAAAAAAAAAAAAAAAGATTTAGAATGAAGTTTCAAGTCAGATGACGTCTTCACCTCTTACACCCCACTTCCCGGTTAAGATTAAGACAACCATGACTTTCTACACCAAGGCTCATCTTATTTGTGACTACAACCCACGAGTTAAGTGAAGTTACCATATCAGACAACATCTTCAACAAACAGAATGTACGACAGCCATTGGTCAAAATTGTTTCATTGGTGCTTCACAAGGGAAATTAATCCAATCAACCCCACTCTTCCCGAACTTCTAAGATTCTTCACTGACCTGTTTGACACCGATAAGGCTCAACCATCCTCGTCTATCGCTCAGCTTTAAACTCAGTCTTCAAGTTGGCAAACAAAACCAACCTTCTCGACGACTACCGCATTTCATCCCTACTCCGATCCTTCGAGAACGACCGACCAACAACGAGGAGACTCGTCGCAGACTGGGACCAAGCAATCGTCCTTCAATCCCTACTGGAAACCTCTTACGAGCCATTGCAAGACAGCTCCCTTCACCTCCTAACCCGAAAAACTGTTTTCCTCGTCACACTCGCAGTAAACGCCGGTTGCTCCGAAATCCAAGCCTTTTCAGCGGACCCAGCCTACTGCATTTTCGGTCCAAACTTCTCATCAGTAACGCTTCACCCAAGAGAAGGATTACGAGCCAAGACTCAGAAACCGTCTGTACCACCAAAACCTATAACCTTCCCAGCCCTCTCCGCCTTAACAGGAGACGAACCGGAACGTCGACTATGCCCTATCCGTGCACTACGCTTCCACCTCACGAGAACACAACACGAAGACATCCGAAGAGGCAGAAATCAACTTTTCCTTCCAGTGGACCTCCATTCAGGAGAAACCTCAGCCGCCATGATATCACGCTGGATAAGAAAAAACCATCGACATTGCGTACGACAAAGCGAACCTAAGCAGAGAGAGAGCAACAGCACACGAGGTCAGAGCAATTTCGACATCATGGGCACTCCATAACGCCGTTCCAATAGAAGAGATCCTTCAAGCCGCATCCTGGTGCCTCTCAACGACATTCACCTCTCACTACCTGAGGAACATGTCAAGAGAAGAAAAAGGACTACACCGACTGGGACCAATCGTCGCAGCCAGGACCGTGATCAAGCCCCCTTACGCACTCAGAACGAAGCAATTAGCCACCCATAGAAGGAAGCAAGAACTCAAACAACGGTCCTGTTCAGGGCCACCAATCCCTACGAAAGAGATCCAACTTCCGGTTTCATACGCCCTGTTCTGAATAAAGTGTAAATTTTTACCACAATAAAAATTTTGGGGGAAAGCCTGCTTGCGTCCCAGGGCGCCCCGTCAGACCGGTGCCCGCCACCACGTTTGACGAGGTCTGCTGATAATGCTAAAATTATCAGGTTAATATGTTTTGGCAAATATGTTAATATGTTTTTGTTATTAGCCCCCAGTCAGGCCGGCTAAAAATGGTTTCTTTTTTGCCTAAAACTTACCTAAGCCCCCCGTACCTCCCCTCTTTAGTCACCACCTGACAGATTGAAAGGAAAATGTATGCCGGGGACCAACCACGTTCTCGCTTAGATAGAGAGGGCTGCGCATGCGCAGTGGAACACGCAAGCAGGCGGCTACAAGCAACTAAAAAACCTCCAGGGAAAACATTAATTGAGGACAATGTAATGCTAAAACTATCAGGTTAAATATGTTTAGGCAAAAAAGAAACCATTTTTAGCCGGCCTGACTGGGGGCCGGCAAAATGTTCTTTTTCGGCGGAATTCCGCGGCAACCATTGTATGGTTTTCCACGACTTTTCGCATCAGTAAAATTAAGTTTCCACAACATTCCGGCCCCCCAACAAAATTTTTTTTTTAAAATAATTTGATTAATTTTTTTTTTTTAGCTTAGCCTACATCTAAGCCTACTTCATATTTGTCATGCTATAGACTTACAAGTTTCCAAAATTATTGGACTATATCAAAATAGTTTCAGCATCTTGGTTAGTGTTTATTGGCGGTAGTACACAATTACATTTTTCATTGTAGACAATTACAATTACAGAAAGATCGGAGGCTGTTTCTGGACATTTCAGCGATGAGTAGCGATAGTTTTTGCCTTTTGCTTGTCCCACCTGTAATCAACCTAACATGAACGTATATTTATACGTCCAGAAAAACTCATCCTAAACGCAGTAACGACGTATATATACGTCGAAGCTTTGAAGGGAACCTGTGGGTCGAAAAACACAATTTTCGGCCAAAATATCGAAATGAGAAAAGCTGAAATTCGCTACCGGACGTGTTGTGTATCAATTTCTGTGAAAAAAAAACACGTTACCGATGTCTATAATTTTATAAAAAGTACTTTAGTTGAGTGTAGACTCACTAAAAACTACAAATGTGCCGTCGTCATTCTTTTTTTCCTAAGTTAGAAAGCAGAAAATTGGTCATTTTTCATCAGCGATAGTGGTCGACCATTTGACTGGGTGCCGCCATCTTGGATTCGTTGGAAAGCTGGAATACCCCTCTATCCAGGCCTCTCAATATATTTTTCGATGGCCGTTTGGCATTGGCCAATCAGGCATATTGTAGTAGGCCGTTTCTGGCTGCTTCAAGCTAACTTTCCAAAGCATTTGAAGATCACATTCCCTCATTGACCGGTTGGTACCATGTGTCCGATTTGGCACACTCTCATTGGCTGAGCCGTGACTTCAACATGGACGCCGCCGTTCACTTCGGATTCCACGTGAGCGCTTGTCAGTGGCTTGTGTTTTAGTCCGTCGTTGAAAATCACAAGAAAGATGTTTCACAGCATTAAAAAGTAAAATCAGCAGCAACGATGCAAAACTAAAATGGAAAAGGAGCCTATACACCTTCACAATATCGCTTATCAGGTGGGAACAACGGTTTTTAGCCTTACTAACGCTGACTTTCGGACTCGTTTTGTCAACACGGAGATTTTCAATTTTAGTTCATTACCACCCGTAACAGAAAAAATCAGATAATAGGCTTTAATAGTCTCCGAAACTATTAAAGCCTATTATTATCTGATTTTTTCTGTGCACCTTAATGCATATCTGTTGTTTGCGTGTATTAAGTTAGGGACCATCCATAAAGTATGTCACGCTTTTTTTGGCAAATTTTGATCCCCTCCATGTCACATTTTGTCACACCTACTTATACCCCCGTGAAAAAGTATGTCACACTAATCACCCCCCCCCCCCCTCCGAAATTTTTTTCTGGGAATGCAATTTTGTGAACCGCCACTAAACTTTAAAAAAACAAACACTATTTTTTCTGTCATGAGCCAGTTAAAAATGAGAAGCACAAATAAAAGAAAAGGAGGTGGAAATAGTCGAATTAACGTTCTCTTTAACTGCTAAGATAAGCTCCGGATGGAGAGGGACAATTTTGCTAGGATATACCTAGGATCGTTCACATGCCACAATCAACAAGAGCACGAGCACATTTCCGGGGCGCTTCTATTCTCGAATGCATGTGGGGGGTGGTAGAGGGACGAGGCCAGGATTGAGACTACAAAGCAATATTACCGAGGAAGTTGCTAAGTGACAGAGTTATGTTCGGCAGTACAGACAGTCGGCATGAGCATAGTTTTTTGGACGTATATCGTAACATCTATTTTGCAATCAATTTCCTTCACAAATTTCCTTCACAAATTTTTGTTAGCTTTAAAACCAATTGTAAGTAGCCTACATTTAGTTGTAAGTACAACATTTAAGTTGCCACACTGCCATCGTAAAGTTTTAAAGTGAAATGTAAATACACCGACACGTTCGCGTAGCCGGAAAAAAGCATTTTATGGAAAAAAGAGGTAGCATTTCAGTTGGCATTCTTTTAGCCTGTAACTAATGTCCTCGGTAAAGTACAAATCAATCGCAGCAGCAGTGTTTTCGGTGGCCATAGCGCACAAATTAGTCGCATGTGCTTGTTTTCTCTCAAGATCTGGACGATACTATAACAACCTCAACTCAACACCTCTGCGAAGCGTTGAGCCAAGGCTTCCCAGAGTCAATGCTATTACGTCAGACGGTCCATGCACACTTTAGGAATGTACTGAGGATATCTCACTGATATTTCCTCCATTTCAGTTCTTCTAGGTATTAATGACATGTCTTATTGTGGATGGAAAAACTGGTTGAAGTGGAACCTTCAATTCAAGCCTTTCCCAACCTAACATTCAGAATGAGCTTTATATTACATTCCACTAAATACGTGGCTTGTTCGTTTCGTTGAAAGAAATGGCTTGTACGGTCCTCCGCCTGAAGCAAGCAATTGCAGATAGTACTAGATAGTGCTAGATGTTACCACATTCTGCAGACTTTCATTCGGTGACAGTGCCACTTTAATTCCTAGATTACTGACAGGTTCAACCAGAGGCAGGTTTACAGCCCTTTACTTTCCTGACACCTGAGTACGCCAATGTACAGTTAGATTAATAAATTAATTTTTATTTTTATAAAATATAAAAGTGTGACGTCACATTTTTTACAGACCACCCCTCCCCCATGTCACGTTTTGTCATACTGACCCCCCCCTCCTCCCCTTCGGAGTGTGACGTACTTTGTGATGTAACGGCGGGTGTTACGACGGGGTAGGTGCTTGTAGCATCGCCGGTCGCCTGGTGTAACTGGATTTTTCTTACTATTACTTTTGGTACTTTTTTGTTCAAACAAGCACAACTGCTACAGTCCCGGTGTAGAGAATGGAGCTACTAATGTCCTAATATTGTAGGCTAACAGTAATAATAAGCGGTAACGCTGCCACCAAGGTGGGAAATTAGGCTAGCTAAGTTGAATTTGAAGAGAATTATCTTAAATACTAACTTCTAGCAACAACAAACTTTGAAACCGACGGGCGTTTAAAACTCCTGGTTTCTACTTGCCGTTGAAAATATCACACTACCTGTAAATTTAATTGCATTCAGTTCCTGAGTGCTTGTTACCCTGGAGGATTCAAAACTCTCTCGATACGCCCAGCTGAACCGCCCATCTGCGCATGCGCCAGCACGTGCAGACCCTCCATAAATGGTATTACGGCGTTAGCCAACCATCTCTTTTCCTCCAGCCTCCGGCTGCGACACACTGCTATGTTACCCTCCCGTTTCGACGTTCGCCGAAAGACACCGTTCGCCGAAAAATCCCTCCCTGATGTTGCTTCATTCTTCTTCTTCTTGCCGTATTTCACATCTGACTTCACTTTCCTACGCTAACGTGGAAAACCATAGAAGATGATCCTTATCATTGAGCTGGTTCCCTTCACAGCACCTGATGGATGCCCATGTTCGCCGAAAGTCTCTTTGCCTGTTTGAAGTACAAGCCTTCCACCCTTGCCGATTTTACCTTTCGCCGAAAGTCAAGCCTTCGCCGAACACCACAAGCTTTCGCCGAACGCAACCTTCGCCGAAAGCCACTAATCTTTCGCCGAAAGACACTTGCTTCCGCCGAACACTACCTTCGGCGAAAGGGGAATATTACCACCTGCCTCTGCTTTGCTGCTCTATCTACCTTTTTGATGATTGATCCATCTGAATTACAAGATGGGCCATGCTGCTTTCCTTCATGATCGTCGCCTGCACCTTTCCTGGACAACGAACGGGGTCGACTTTTCCATTGTTTTCCATTTTCGTCATCGTTCCCTTCTTCCGCATGGCATTGCACGTCTGTTGAGTGATTTGTTGTACTCCCGTCCGGTGCTTTTCAATTCTTGCAGGAGGTACAGATGTATGACAGGTTTTAGATTTGGGGTTTGAATAACACCTCTGTAATGTGCGGTGCAGCGGCAACCGGACCACTGCACTGCGACTGAGGTTGGCGCTAGTGACCTCGTTGTCAACGCACCATTAAACTTCTATCCCCCCCCCCCTTGTCTCCCGCTTATGGGAATGGTAAATTTCCCTCACCGAACTCTGGCCCTGCCGAACATACGGCCTTTGCCCTTTTCGAGCCCTCGCCCAACCTTCGGCTATCTCAATCCTCTACTTATGTACCACCCATGCCGTTGCTAGTATCCTCCGACGAAGCTGATATGTACTATCGGCTATGTCCTTCGCCTTCTGGTTTTGTGTCTTCCTGTAACAGTCGTATACGTCGATCAAGTGTTATGGCTTCGTTCTGTTACGCCTGCAACTTTTTGGCTATGCATTTGCACCGATAGTTTTATTTTCCGTGCCGACTTTCACTGAACAACATGACTTCGGACCGACAGGGCAACGGACTGAATGACAGATCTTACAGTGTTTTCCAGCCACTTCGCTACACTGTAGTGTAGTTTCATGGCATTTTCCTCAAGCTCTCGTCATAGACGGATCGCCCCTCTAGATGAAACACCGGCCCGCCAATAATGCATAAAGTTCGTCGAAAAAATTCGAAAACCACATTTTCAACGAACACAATTAAGCAATGAAAATCCTTCCCGGAACCTTCACTCCAAGCTCAAGGGATGAAAAACTACACCATTAGTCAAGTCTTCGCTAAACACTCAACCTTCGCCGAATGCAGCTAGCCTTCGCTGAACGTACTCGAGCCAAGCCTTCGCCGAACGCAATAGGCCTTCGCCGAACGCAATAGGCCTTCGCCGAACGCTCAACCTTCGCCGAACGCATCTAGCCTTCGCCGAACGTAAGCAGCCTTCGCCGAACGTTTAACTTTCGCCAAACGCATCAAGCCTTCACTGAACGCAGGCAAACCTTCGCCGAATACAGAAAATTCTTATCCCAACAGGAACGTTAATGTACGATCGTCCGCGATCATACCATGCTGAAAACACCGGCTCTCGTCTGATCACTGAAGTTTTGCAGCACCAGGCCTGAATTATACTCGGAAGAGTGACTACCTGGGAATACTGGGTGCTGTTGCCCTCTGCACCCTCCCCCCCCCCTTGTCGAACACACTACCCTTGACTCTGTCACATTGGACTCCTCCGTTCGACCCCTTCATCACCTCCGACCATCCCTGTGCCTGTAAACCCCTGCATCCTAACCACTGCCCACGCAACCGTCACGACAACATATTACGAAAACGTCATTATGTGCACCCCCTTTGAAACTTATCAGCTTTTAAATTCGCTGCTTTCCAGCTTGCGGTAACTCTACCTTACCATGTCCTGACTTCCAATAAATGATATGAACCCAACTAGTTTTTCCATGATTATATAGGTTGCCTCTTCATAACTCTGTTCTTGCTTCATTCTCAGTGCTCATCCTTCGATTACTCCACAAGCACGTCCCTTGCCACGCCTCATCAACGGAAATTGCTTCAACCTGTCACACCCTTGGACAACGATCTCCGTTCACTCCTCAAACTTCTCGTCTCGGCCACGGGTGTCTCTCGTCCTGGCACGACTCTGGCATCCGCTGCTGCGCACTCTGCCACCTGTCCCATTCTAGCTGACCTACCCTTAAACCATGTTGGATGTTCTCTACATTCCCACCACTGTTTTCGTCCAGATTGATTCCACGTCTCATGTGTAAGTCATGTTACTTACCACCTTCTTATCTGCCGCCTTTCTCACGCAGCCACGCTCAATTGTGCCATGTCTGACTGTTAACACGTGTTCAGTTTTCATGACTCGCGATTGTAATGGGAATCGCTCTCTAAGCCATTAACATCATTCACGGTTGACTCGTCTGCTAATTAAAATCATGTCAACTTCTCTTGACCACTCTGGGGCTCTTCTCATCAGTGGCCAACCCACGTCTTGTGGGCTGAACCATTACCACATCATCATTATTGATGATCCACTCTAACTTAATCTCAACCACCTCGTCTTCTTAGCAATCTACTTCTAGTTGTGCTAACTATTTGCCACCTATGCACATCGTTCACGATGGTTGTCTCCCCTTTTCAACTCTTATGTTGTGGCCGTCTCTCCTTCCCGCCTTAGGGCTTTTCACCTGCCGTGACCCTCTACCCTTCTCCCGCGCTGGGGTTCTTCGTCGGCCCGGATAGACCCTGGTTTCCTGCGCTCCTCACAGTTCCCTGGTTGCCGCTCCGCATCCATGTCACCCAAAGTCCATGGCGGTAAATCACCGTCCCTTGTCAGGGGTTGGGACCCAAGAACTGCCCGAAGACCTGATGTCTGCAAATGTGCGGGGATTGTATCTTCAAAGAAACGTCACGACCCACACACAGCGTGTCAACGTTACCGTCATTGTGACTTCAACAATGACCCCTGTTTGATATGCCTAACCATATCTCTTTCTGACTGGCCACTGATCCAGCTGTACAACAAGAAATCTCTACATCGGTCAACTCAGATGAGAAACAAAAAAGCCCGTGAATGTACGACGCCATCAAATGAAGTTCCCTCTGCCTCAATTCAACCCATTGTGAAACCATCCACTATTCCGGCAACTGTCGCCTCCTCATCTTCCTACCTGGACCCTTCTACGGTCACCGGGGAAACGAACACTTTCTCTACTCCTAACCCGTCGTCATTTGGGCTTGACGCAAGTCCCTTTCCTGCCAACCCCCTTTCGAACTATAGTGACTGTAGTTTTCTCTTCAACGTAACTGCACAGAAACTTGATCTCAATGAAAAGGAAATGAATCGCCTTCGACAAAACTGTGAGCCCATTGCATCTCACTGCGCTGGCCTTGAAACCAAACTTGCTAATGCCCGGAAACTGATCGACGCTTATAAACTAAACATACAGAACTTAACGACCAGCAACACGAAAATGCGACGTAAAATTGAGCTTTCTGATGCCAGACTCCGACGCCTATCTCCTCTACCCATTTCAACTTCTCGTCAACCCATCGTCAAAATCCACAGGCCTGCACTTCCACGTAAGCCTATTCGTCTCACCACTCGTGGCACCCAGACAATTGAAACCACTTCCAAGATGGAATACATCGTCGGGAACACCGCAATTCCAGCTGACGTTCACCTTTACAACCCCATCGACCATCCACCCGTTCTTCCCGAACTCGCTCGAAGAGAACACCACCAACTGGCACAAGAATGGATCCGTGCAAACCAAGCCATGCCTAAGGAGTCCTATGTCGCCCGCCAAGTTTGGCAATGGGACAACGCCACAACCTTCATTCCTGCTATCCGGGAAATGCGTAGAATGTCCCTTACCCAGACTAGAAAACTTCCATGCCTAGATTGCCGCTCCTCTACCAAGGGCTACGGTTTTACTTTTACTACAAAACCATAAATCATAATTTCTACATATCAACTACCTTCACATACTTCAGGCCGGAATGACGTCTCTCATTGACACCACTTGATGACCCTGCGATTCCTCATTCCTCACCACTCCATTCCGTTCGATGTTAATCAACCCTTCAATCAACCACCCTATATATAAAAAAAAAAAAAAAAAAAAAAAAAATGCCAAACTTCCGCCATTGTCATCATTCCTCTACCGCTGACAATATTCATCACTCCGTCAGTGGAAGACATCTAGGCCGCTGAAGCCGACCCCTCAGGACTGCCCGTATAATGAACGGCCAAAACGAATCTCTCCAGGATGGTCTGTCAACCTAAACATTCTCCTGACTTTCCGCAAACCAGAATCATGCCACCATCATTAAAGCATACGAGACCTTCCGACACACTCTTTTCAAGGACAATCTTCCAGATCCCTGATCACTTTCGACCACCTGAACTTCAAATCTTTCTAGTCCCTTCCGACTACACCACAACTAAGAGCTCTGATCCGGAAAGGCGGAACCTGATACCAACCTCTTCATTCCCTCATCAGATTTCTTGAACTTCACCAAGGCGTCTACACTCCAGGAAAACCTCCCGTTATCGTACCCGCAGCACTGTTCAATCTCTCATCCGCATAATCGTGCACAAGCTAATCCCAACCTCTCACAACAGTAGCATCAACATTCCTCGGGACCACATTATCTGTACTGTTGTCCCCAAAGACATTCCTCGGGAATCAACTGCAACCAACATCTGGGCTACTAACCTGCAGTCATCATGTACACAACCACCTACGCTCTGTACATTGGACGGAGTTAATCTTCATGACCGACTTTCAGGTAACATCTTTTTTCTTTTTAAGCTTACTTTACGAACCTACCCCTTCCTCTCTTTTAAATGGAATCAAAACTCTCAAACTTATGTCCGTTGACGATAACCAGTTTCTCCCCACCCTGCAGTACTTGCCTAAGTTAAAACTGCTTGAGATCTTGGATCTGATGCGTCTCGCACCTCAGACTATACCAAATCTCCGGGACCCAGCTAACCCCCTTGGGAACCCGCCATGATGGTGCCCGCCTCCTATATTGACGAGGTCAACTGTAAATGCAATTAAATTTACAGGTAGTGTGATATTTTCAACGGCAAGTAGAAAACCCAATTTTACCTGGGGGGAGGTCAAAATTGTTTTCTATTGCCTAAAGAAAATATACACTACCTGTAAATACCCACCCAACCTCCCCTCTAGAGTCACCACATGGCTGACATATCTGGAGGAAAAGTAGATGGTTAGCTAACGCCGTAATACCATTTATGGAGGGTCTGCACGTGCTGGCGCATGCGCAGATGAGCGGTTCAGCTGGGCGTATCGAGAGAGTTTTGAATCCTCCAGGGTAACAAGCACTCAGGAACTGAATGCAATTAAATTTACAGGTAGTGTATATTTTCTTTAGGCAATAGAAAACAATTTTGACCTCCCCCTAGGTAAAATTGGGTTTTTTATTTTAGTCAAACATGTTAAAACATTAAAACATTTGCACTTTACAATTGGTAAAATTTACACCTTAGTTAGGTTAAATAATTGACACGGGGAATTTACATTAAATTCGACACAAGAACTTGGCTTAGTTCAATTAAAACAATTTCAAACAGAAAAAGTGATTTGTTACAATAGGCACAAGGGGATTTCGCAAAAGAGCCCTCTAAATTACAAACAGCCTCGGCTGACTTATAATAGTAGACCTGTTTTACAGTTATGTTTCAACGTGAATTAAGAAAGCATTAAACCTCCTAGAGTTGCTGTTGATAAGTCAACTTCTTAAATTACAGAAGCCGCAGCTACCTATAAAGTCGATCCGAGCGATTAATCAATGGAAACCCCACGAAGATCAAACCGTCCTTTGTTTACTTTAAACTGCGTTTAAAAAAACATTAAAAAAAACTGGTTTTTAGTAAGGGACCGTGAACCTTTAAATTACGGCCGCCAACGTCCGAAATGCCGTTTGGCTTGGCGCACCATAAGTTTACCTTCTAAAGCTAAAGGTTAAGTTTAACATTAAACTATAAATTTTGACGTTAAAGTCCAAAAAATAAACTTTTATAAGTTAAACCAAGTAAAATACGAACCACTACCTTTGCCCGGCATGGCAACAATCGGACCGCGGTATCTCCACTCCCGACCGGCGTAGCGACCTCTAGCTTTGAGAATCCTGAGCTGTGCTCACTAGTGAGTCTGGGGCTGGGGTTATATACTCATTACCGGAAGTTGGCGCGGACGCCGAGGATAGCTGCGGAGGGGACGAGCGGGGAAGAGGAGGCGGACATCTTGGAGGAGGAGAGACTGACCTAGATCGGCCGAGCTGTCACTACCGGAAGTCGGAATGGCAGCGCGGACGGCTAGGGTAGCTGAGCGCTCTGGTTGGATGGGAAGTTGAAGGCAATGTTTTGGTTGGACGGGAATTGCGGAGGCTGAATTGACAAAGAGAATTGCCGACTTGGAAACGTTAGAGGCCTGGTTTTGAATGTGCAAGTGAGTTTTCAACTCATAACAACGTGATTTTTAGGCCTATTAAATAAACTACGATGTTATGCATCGCAACTATTGAAGGAGGGGGGGGGACGAAGTGTAATGCACAGAATAATTATTTGACTTTGGGAATGAAACTGCTATTTACAATGCAGGTTTTTAACGAAGGAAAGCTAGTTTGTTTCCGTTTTAGAGGTTTGCTACGGTCGGCGTTTAGATGGAGATGCTATAAAAAATAAACATAAAAACAGGGGTCGTAGAGTTCCTACTTTTTTGTATTCGTTCCTTATTTTCCTACTTTTTTCCAGTTTTGAGATGTACTTCCTACTTTTTTCAGCTACGCTTATTTTGTAAATCTAAGTGTAAATTAGTGACATAACGTATAAGATTTGAGTTCAATAAATCAATAAATAAGGCACGAACTTCGTTGACACACTTGACGGTCTCTTAGCTTGTTTACAATGCAACGAGGCATTCTGCGCGTGTGCTGTAAAAGCATCACTTCCGGTTCCGCATCGAGCAACGGTTTCGTTTTCGCAAGTCCACTGTCAAGGCGTGAACGTTGCTCGATCTGTGCTCGAGCCAAGGATAAGTTTTGGGGTAAGTGCTTAGCCCAATATTAGTTTTCATTTTCAACTGCTAAAATTTCGTACTAGCTGCTGTTTGTAATTTCGTTTTTCGGTACAATAAATGCGTATAAAGAATGTAAGTGTTTCTGTATTGGGCTTGCTGAGCCAGCTGTTAGTGATGATACACCGACGGAATGGTTTTATCGCGCATTTATTTATATCCAGTATATAAAGTGTCAACTACGAGAATATCTTAGGAAGGTTAATGAGCTAGAATTGTGTTTAGCAGTATTTCATTGGTCTAAGTGTAACCGTAAAAAATATGTACTACCACTGCAGATAGGTTATATTAGGCACGTTGTTGGCCGTGGCCGCTGCCATTTTCCCCTTAAATCATCGCGGGTCAAAATTTTTTATGTTGATTTCGGGTCTTACGACAAAAATTTAATTTGTATTTTCGAGAAATCTTGACCGATTTTAACATTCCAATAAGACCATTTTAACCAGCTCGAAACGAATTTTTATGGCTTAGGCCCTATATTTCAAGACTATCTCAAAGACTTTGGAGTTAGGGTGCTTTTTAATGCCTTTTTACGTCGTAGTCCTCCCCCAACCACCCCCCGTCTTGACAGCCATGCTGATATTGTGAAAACATTTAACAGAGGTGCAGTCTTGCTGAAGACAATGATTACATTTCACGTCTCAGTGGAGATTATTACAATATTGTCCGCAATTTGGGTATTTTTTTCAGTGAGAAATGAAAAATCTTTTAAAGTGTTCAGAAAAAAGTGTAGCCTACTAAAAATTCTAGAGTTCTAAATAGGACCTTGTCAGACTGGGGGGGGCCGCCCCCCCCCAAAAAAAATAACCTATGGTCAAAAGCTATTTTTTTTATTGGTGCCTCACATTGGGGTCTAGTCATTTACGAGATTTTGTTAAATGTGACCCCCCCCCCCCCCTCCATTTTACAAACTAGACATTATATATGAAGATATTCAAAGTGAAAAGATGTACGGTATTTTTACGACCTTCACGGCATCCATGCAAATTTGGTGAGTGGCTTTCTACATGTATCATTATTTAAGAAAGTCTAGCAAGCAATTAAAAAAAATCTCTAGGCATATGTATTGTACTTCCTATCTAGGCTATATTTATGACTACTCGTGAAACGAGTAAGCTTTAGGCACTGATTTAAATTGGGGGTTCCTTATTTTTACCTGCTTTTCAGTGAAAAATTCCTTATTTTTCCTTATTTATGACTTACGAAATTCCTTATTTCCTTTTTTTTTCCCCCCAAAACCCACTACGACCCCTGTAAAAATATACACTGGGTCCGTAAAAATATACAAACATAAACATTGGAGCTCCGGTAGGGTTCATGGCAAGAAGTTAAGTTTACCAAAATGCATTAAGTGCACAAATCAAAAGATTAAATGTTCCAGCTAGTTTTAAAGGGCTATATCGCAGTTTAGGTAAGTTTTTACAGTGGTTTGAACATCGGACATTTTTCATAAATAAACAAAGTCGTCACCTGTTACAAATAAAAAATATCGTGTGTTGTCAACATCTAAAACACAACTAAGCTGGAAAGTGTTCTGGCTTTATGCCTAACAGAAAAATATACAATATTTACATTTTTAAAGTGGAATCGCCATAAAGACGATTTTCTTCTGGTGTGGAAGAATACTGCCCTCAGGTTTTTTCTTAGGTGGTGTTGAGGTGTCCTCACCATGAGCGTCTGATACGAGACCGCGTTTACAGTGAATGGTCCCCTAGAAATAAATGTGTCCAATAATTTTCGCAAGAATAAATATTTCGTTAGTGCCTCACTCCATGGTGTAAAGGGCTCTTTGGCCAAAAACCATTTTGGAGAGGATACTGGACTCCAGCTGTCAAAAAAAACCTCAGGGAACCTTGGTTTTTCAAGACGGAACATTTTTTTTTCTCAAGCGCCCAAAAACACAAAAGACCTCGGTCTTATAAGCTCAGCCTTTTCCTCAATAATGGACTAAATCGGCCAAACTTGGAACCCCTTAATAGCCACAATCTCTAGCTACAAGCTGGGGAAAGCAAAATACCAAATTTCCATCTAGAAAATTATCTACAGTCATTTGAAAATCACTCCAAATCAACCGCAGCGCTCATCACTTCCGTCCGCCATTATTCAACTTTTCTGTACATTTGTAATCAATTCTTTTTCTTTACTTTTAGGCATAAAGCCGAATTATGTTAGCTTAGTTGTGGGTTAGGAGGGGCTTCCTTTGCAAAGGTACTTAACCTCATGAGTAGGTTGTTTTAAACATAAGTGTGATATTTTTATCTTATTTGTTGCGCACCAAAAATTATGAAAAATGTCCAGCCTCCATGAAAACTAGTTATCTACCACTGCAAATAATGCTCATTTTAATGCGTTTAGCATTCTCTAATAACTTGTTATTTATCCCTTTGCTATTTTAACTACCACTTGTTCGACGATTTTATTTAACTTTAATTTTTACCGGACACAAAATTTTGCTATACATATTTTTGCCAAAAATCTTCATTATAATCGCCGATCGTGACCTTCCCAAGCCAAACAAACTAGCTTTCCTTCTATTAATTCAGTATATCTTATAAAGATTTGTTCACCATACAATCCCAAAGTCAGTCTGTGCAATACTCTTCGTCTCCCCCCCCCCCCCCAAAAAAAAAACGTAGTTGTGGTGTCTAACACTGCAGTTTACCGTTAAAGCTTGCTAAATTTAATAGTAATGTTTTATTCATTACACAAGCCACTATACTAAGCTTTATAGGAATACTAAACCCTCACTTTTCCTATTTTTTTAATGATAGCTAAGACCCTAAAAACCCCTTCAAAACTTATAAAATGTCGCTTGCCTTCTTACTTACGTCGTAAGAAATTAAAATAAGTGCGTTTTTTAAGACACCCAACCAAACGTAGCACCACGAGAGCTCGCGACTATGGAGGTTTCGTGAAGCAGCGTGATGTCAAAACCATAGCGGAAGTGGGGAGCGCATCCTTTCCATCGTGCAGCGCGTGCGACCACTCTCTGCTTGTAAACAAACATGGCTACCAACAACGCTGTCGTCGTTTATTCGTTGCAGCCTTATCAGTTTAAACTTGTTGCAAGTGGTAAACAGAAGGCAAAAAGATGCGAGATCGCTAAGAAAACACCAAAGAAGCCAGAAGATCCGTGGGATCCCGCCAGCAATGACCTGTCGTGGTGTAGATGCCAGAAATGCCCGCACTACGAGAGTCCCAGGCGATGCCGTTTTGTTTCTGGCGCACGCGCAGGCCACACAGACAGGTGGAAGGCACCGTAAAAGTAATGACGTCACGACGCGTGGTGGTTCAATGGGATTTTCTCCAGAGCTTGTGCATCGTCTGCCTAAATCGGGTAGTTTAAAAATTCGTACGGCTTAAACACTGACACCCGTTGACGTCGGATACCTGTTAACATTAATTCCAGTGCGTAAACTATCGATAAAAAAATTCATTGTTGGAGGGTTTAGTATTCCTTTAACCATTTCACAAAATACTCCTGTAAATATTCAATCCATAGTCAATATTTTAATGCTGGCCTTTTTCCCCAGTCCCAAAGTCGGCAATCCCTTTGCTATGAGCCCTGCCGACCTGGCCATCTAATCAGCAGCCAGTATTTTCCTCAGTCCTTGCCCTCCTCCAATCCCAGAGAGCTACTCCAAGAGTGCCTTTGTTCCCCTGCTTGAGTGTCAGTTGGCTCTGTCCCTCCCTCTCCCATTGTTCTCCTCTAGAGTCCCCGATGTAGTAGCTCTCCTACAGGGACGCGGTTTCCCTCCCTCCTTCCTGTCCGGCTGCTAGCATAAAACCCCCCAGCTCAAAGCATCCACAGCACAGCTCACAGATCTCAACCTAGAGGTGGTCACGCCGATCGGGAAAGCAGACGATGCCGTCCGATTGTTGACATGCCGGGCAAATGGTAGTGGTTCGTATCTTCTCTTACTTAAACCTGAAAGTCAGTATTTAGGCCCTAAAATCTAAATTCTTAGTTCATACTCTTAAAACTTAATTTCTAGCTTGTGAAATTATGGGTGTAACTTTTTCTATCGTCAGTTTCTAGTCTAAGTTAACCATAACGTCAGGGTGGTTCCCTTCCAAAAACAAACCATGTTATCTTACTTTCTTACTGTCTGCAAAATACTTCCCTTTAGTATTAGCTTAAATTGCTTTTAATGCTCTCAAATTGCACAAATTTAAACACCATTTAAATGTAAACAAGCTTGCTTGGCTTTCCCACCAGATGGCTCTACTCATGCTACCCTCGTAGCTAGAGTCGCCATATTGCCCACTATCGCTTTGGGCATCAATTCGGGAAGTTGATGTTTTGCTCTGTCGGTTTTTTTCTCAGAAAACGTTAGTCCGGTATGAGTGGTAAGGCTGAGGACTTTATTTTAGAAAAGGTTGTGTCTTGCACTCATTTAAAAACACCTGGGGACCAACATTTAGCCTGTAGGAAGTGCAGGAATTGCGATTTTCTGCATAACCTGTGTAGCATCTGTTTGACGCTCAATCCAGCGGCCATTCAGAAAATTTGTAGGAATTGGGAAGAAATCCGACCAAAAGGCGTTGCAGCGTAGTCGTCCCGGTTTTGTGGAAAAGAAAAAGAAGAAACTACTTGAAGATTCCTTGGATAGAAGAATTACTGAAGTATTTGGGGACGATCCTTGTGCAACACTAAACGCCGTGGACACGATGGTTGATTCGAGTGCCAGCGACGGAGACGACAAAGCCGACGAACAGATTAACCCTAATCTACGGGACAGCCCCAAGGACAGTGTTTCATCGGCATTAATCCCAACCGATCAATCTATGGATTTTAAAATGATGTTTGCTGATTTCCAAGAGAGCTTGGCATCACAACTCCATTCTCTCCAAAGTTCGATTCCGTTGATAATCGACACAAAATTGGCGTATCGTGAACGTGTTGGCGGTAGCCCATATGTGACGGAACCCGAGCGTAAAGGACATCCACCCCGATCAAGTGATCTGGACGAGGCGGGTTTTCGGGAGCGTCGCGAACCGTTAAACGTAAGTAAATCTGCGTTCACATAAAAAAAAGAGGCATTCAGTGAACAAGGCGAGGGCCTTCGGCAAAAAGAACAGTAGTTCCGAGTCTCCAAGCCGTAATGGGAGTTCTCCATGGTGCCAATTTTCCCAGAAATTGGTGGTCGGACAGGAGTCGGCTCGGCTGCAGTTGTCTACGGACGTGCAGGCCGGAATGGAGCGGAGTAGTCGCCAGTTACCAAGGTCGCCACGGTGCCGGGATGTGGTTGTTGAGGGGAACTTAAATGCGAGAGGTGTGCGTCGGTCGCCGATGGGCGATGACGGACATTGCAGTCAGATGCGGTCCCGTTCGAGATCGCCAAGGAGTGTTGATGAGCGGCGACGATCGTTGATGGGTGTGAAACGTCGATCCAAGATGACGGCGGATGAAAAGTGGGGACGAATGGTAACGAGTGACGAAGATGTACAACGACGTCCTGTGAAACATGCAAGACGCCAATTTAATGATTTGGAGGATTCTGGTGACGATCGTTTGAATTATGTCAATATTGAAGAAATTAGTGTTAGTGTTTCCTCACAAAGCTCGGATTCCCAGCATAGGAATTCCAATCGTAATGCATCATTTAAGGAGCGGCTTGAATTGAATGCTGACCGGAATTTGGGCCCTCCTCCCCTAAAAAAGAAAAAAATTGGGGGTACAGCACACGAAGATGATCGAATGTCTGAGATATTTATAATGACGGGCCATCTTTTATTCCGCGGAGTCAGTTTACGGCGTCTATTTTCCATTATTTGCCGTCTGTTTTTTATAAGGCTTGCCCTGTAACAGTAGTTAATTCTGATGTGAGGAATCTGGTGGGAAGGAATTAGTCTACGGGCTGGATAATTACTTTCCCTTTTCCCGTGGATCTTCTCAGTCGAGAGGGATGGCGACGATCGCTTGACGGCGTCACGTTGCTGCACTTTTGCAGCGGTGCTGACGATCGGCCACGCAGCTATGGCCGTTCTAGGCCAGTCGTCAGTCCTGGTTAGTCCAAGGCGTAGCACAGTTGCGTTGAGCTAATCTGAGGCCCTATCTGGTTGACTAACCATCCCGTCTCCGCTGGCACACGTCCGTCCTTGCCGACATCTTGGTACCGAGAGCAGCACGACAACACGCTGCACGTATCGCAACAATGTCGTGCATTACTTCTTTGCAGTCTGGGCACGAACTGCCAAATTGGTTTGCACCATTTTTCCCAACATAACCCCCACTCGTGGCCAGGCTGCAAAACCTGAGTGGGGTCTTACTTCCTAGTGAGTGGTCTGCCTCACTTCTGAAACAGACACTTCTGGAGGTCTCGTCGAATTCTGTCCCGGACAGTTGCTTGTCGACCTCTTCATTAGCTTGACCTCTTCGTAAAACTTCTCATCTTGCTGTTTCATATGGGCCTTCTCCTCGGACGAGGCTTTCGACCATTTGATCATGTAGTCTGTGTGATCAACTTGTGGCACCAGACTTCCGTCACTGCTTCGGGTCCAATCAATCTTCAGTAAGTTGAACCTCTCCGCGAAGTCTGAAGATGAAGCACTCTGCAGCGCAATCTTCCTAGCTTTTTCAGCTTGTGCTTCGCGTTGTGCTTCTGCAAGGGCTCTTCTTTGCCGACCTAGGCGACAACTTGCATCGAAGCTTAATCTCTTTGGTACTTATACCATTAGGTCCTTGCTGTACTTTTACAACACCTGTCTGGTTTCCCGGTTCACTACCAGTCTTCGTACTTGAGGTGGCTTGTTCATTGTTGGCCTTTTCTAACTCTAGGCCTCCGGGAACCTGTTGTACGTCTGCAACTGCTGATTTAGGTGCACTACTCTTTGTAGGTGAAGTGGCCCGTTCGTCTTCCGCTACTTTCTGGTTGTGGCTTTCCCCCACTAACGCTACCTCTGCTTTGTGGAGAACAGGAACATTATCCTCGGGCTGTGTTACCGCATTCTCACTTCTTCCCGACACCTCTTCATGGTCCACCATGATTACTGTTTTGTTACCATCATCGCTGCCAAAAGCTGCTTCTAAAATCTTGCCTAAATTCCTCGAATCAACCTCTTACTTTCGAGCCAACCTCGTCCCATGGTCAATTGCGTTTTGCACTCGTTCCTCTAGAACAGCTTTCTATTTAACGAATGACCTAGTGGTGGGATCAGTCTTCCTAATTGACCTTCCATCTTCCCCCACTATTGGCTCGGACGTTGATTTGTGGGTTTTATTCACTTCCAGTCCTTTCTGTTACTGGTGAACTACCTCCTCTCTTAGGCTTCTTAAGATTCTCTTCTTTGGCGTCCCTTGCAATGTAAGTGTGGCTACTTTCATGTCAACGTATTTCTGTTTTGCTTTTGGCGGTGATGAGTCTTGTCTACACAAAATACTAGTACGTTTACTAGTTCCCCTTTGTTGGCAATCTCTAGCGAAATGTCCCTCTTTTTGACAGACAAAACATCTTTCACTCTCTTGTTGTTTTCTGACCGTCTGTCACTCGAGTTCTTCCCGTTCGTTAGCCTAACCAATTGCTTATTACCAGCTGGTTTACTCCCCTTCTTCAACCATCTACGACGCCGGTCGTCTTCTAGTAGAAGAGCTCCAACTTCACCAGTCGTGTAGCCTTCGGTTTTCAGGAGTTCATTTTCGTAACTGTCTGACAGTCTTCCCAGCATAAGCATTGCGACGAATTCTTCGGTGATCCAGTTGCATCCTGCACTGGTAGCCAATTTCGCTAGCCCTTGAACGTTTTCAAGGTAGTCACGCATGCCTTGTCCCTTCCACATCTTGCACCTGTAGCAGACTCTTGAAGGCGAAAAGTTTCAATTTATTCGTCTCGGCATGTTTGTTTACTTTAAACATGTGACTGTCGTTCGTTTCTTGAGTTGGCACCATTCTGTCTCGGTTTACGTAACGATTGGTCGTCTGGTCCGTCAATTCATTTTTCACGTTTGAAAAATTAAACACATTCAAATGGCACTTCTTGTTGTTCAATTTCCGCGCAAAATTCAATTTAAGTGTCCGTCTGACACTCGAAATCTTGCTTCAACGGCACTTGAAATCGTTGGACACCAGAATCTGTCGTGTCTTCGTGACCGTGAATTGATCGCTACGAACGACAACAAACAAGATGGCGGCCGCGGGATTCCCCGTCTTTTCAAACTTTGTAGCGTCGTCCAACCTTTTTGGCTTAAAAACCTTCGTCTCCTGCACTGAAAAGAGTCGTTCCTGGGCCCATAACCCTTTTTGATGTGAGGAATCTGGTGAGAAGGAATTAATCTACGGGCTGGATAATTACCTTCCCTTTTCCCGTGGATCTTCTGTCGGGAGGGATGGCGACGATCGCTTGACGGCGTCACGTTGCTGCACTTTTGCAGCGGTGCTGACGATCGGCCACGCAGCTATGGCCGTTCTAGGCCAGTCATCAGTCCTGGCTACAGAAGCATCCACTCTATTCGACCTTTGTGCAAATCTTCATGTAACACTACTACCCAGACACATTGCAGGTCGGTTGAATGTGTGGGACGACGAGTTGTCCAGAAAAAAATCTGATACCTACTACGGACTGGCGTCTGGCTCCCAAACTTTGTCAAGCCTTCTTGCACTGGGGAACTTCCTTTGTGGATCTGTTTGCAACTCGCCTCAACACTCAGCTTCCGAACTATGTGTTCCCCTTCCCACACCCTCGGGCGTGGGCAACGGACGCGCTGAGTATCTCGTGGACAGGGATGTTCGCTTATGCGTTTCCGCCATTCGCTTTTCTGCAAGCGGTTCTCAACAAAATTCGGAAGTCGCTAGGGTCATTCATCCTAATAGCTCCGTTGTGGCCAGCAGCATCGTGGTACACCGATCTTCAAGAGTTAGCAAAGGGAGACACGCTTCCGTTACCTCAGTTCAAGAGTCTGCTCTCGCAGCACTACGGACGGACGTTGCACCCCAAGCCAGATGTTTTTCATCTTCAAGCGTGGTGACTATGAGAGTCAGTCTGCATGAGGCTGGGTTTTCATCTCCAGTGACAAAGCGTCTCCTGCAGTGTCATCGTCCATCTACAGTTAAGGTCTATAAGACGAAGTGGAAGAAGTGGTTTACCTGGTGCGGGGACTTCGTCTGTGGATCCATGTAACCCGTCGGAACGTCTGTGGATCCATGTAACCCGTCGGAGGCATCATTGGCTGCTTTCCTCAAAGATCTCTTTCAAAAGGGGCTTTCACCATCAGCTATAAAGGGCTACAGCTTTGCCATTAATTCAGTTCTGTCCTGTACAGGAAGTTCAGTTACTATCGACAGCAAGATCCTGTCCAGATTAATCCGGGCATTTGAAAATGCTCGTCCAAAAGTGCGGCAGTTGTTTCCTAGATGGAACCTCCCTCTGGTGCTAGAAAGTTTGTCACATGCACCATATGAGCCCTTGCACACGGCATCGAAACTTCATTTAACCCAAAAAACTGTGTTTCTGGTTGCTTTGGCGACGGCGGCTCGACAAAGGGAATTGGCAGCCTTGTCTCGAGATGATGTACACATTCTTTTTGCAAGGGCTTGGTCAAGTGTCACAATAACTGTTCCAGCAAGTTTCCGGGCCAAGAATCAGCGGCCAGATGAAGCGCCTAAGCCTATAGTCATCAAAGCACTCGCCCCTGTAGTAGAGCCCGGGGGTGGGGAAAAGATGCAGTGCCCCGTTCGGGCGCTCAGATGTTACCAAACAACCACAAACTACATCGACGTCTGTCGATAGGCCTTCTCCACCAACACCCCTTTTTCTCCTGGTCAACAAGGAAACGGGTGTTTTAGTTCCAAGCCCAGTGCCTCCGGCAAGTGTCGGAGCCTGGATTCGGGAAGTAATTAGAAGAGCATATGACCTTGGTCCAAACCATCTTGATATTCCACCGGAAGTGCGTGCTCATGGGCCGTTGGATCTGGTGTACCTTTGGAAGAGATATTGGCAGCATGTTCATGGAGACAAAATACTTTTATCAGCCACTATTTCTGTGATGTGAGTGGCTCTGGTGGAAGAGATGATATGTTGGAACATGTGATGGCAGGCAGTCGTGTAGCCCGTGGGTAAGGACTGAATGTCAGTTAGTTGGTGTCAGGCACTTGGGGGGGGGGGGGGGATGTGCTGACACGTTAGATATTAGGTACAACGTTTTTGTTAACGAGTTCAGTTACTAGTGTTTGTTAAAGAGTTCAGTTACTAAGTTAGAATAGAATCGGTACACATTGGGAAGTGTCGTGGATGGACGTGACAAGAAAGGATGAAACTTTGCGCAAGGTGGGTTCCTTAAAGTTATGAAATTATTCTTTAAGGTACCCTTAAGTGCAGCTGGCTCGCGGTTCTCAGCTTGACCCACCTCCTTTTGGACAAAGTCAGCTAATACTAAAGGGAAGTATTTTGCAGATAGTAAGAAACGGAATTTTATAATTCTAAAATTACTTTTAACTATCCTAAAATACTTACCTTTAGTAAGAACCCACCCATCAGTCCCGCTCTTGCTGAACCCGAGGAAAGGGTGAGCAAAGCGATAGTGGGCAATATGGTGGCTCTAGCTACGAGGGTAGCACGAGTAGAGCCATCTGGTCGGAAAGCCAAGCAAGCTTGTTTATATTTAAATGGTGTTTAAATTTGGGCAATTTGAGAGCATTAAAAGTGATTTAAGCTAATACTAAAGGTAAGTATTTTAGGATAGTAAAAACTAATTTTAGAATTATAAAATTCCGTATTTTAAAGCCTAATCTAAGTAAAAGTCTTCTTAAATTGTTAGTGTTTGTCACGGCAGAACTAGTTCAGAATTAATAAGAGGTTTAGTGGGTTCGAAGGTGCACTTCTTACTAGAGCTGGGCGGTATCGGAATTTCACGGTACGGTACGATAGCGGTTTTTCCATTTTTCATACCTCGGTTTTCGGGTACGGTATTGTTTTTTTTTTTTTATAAGATTTTCGCTTGCCAATCTAAACTAACGAGAACTGATTAACCAAGTAGGCCAAAAAGGTAAGATAATATGAATAATAAAATAATAAACAAAACTTGTTCTTAAAAATAAAAATAAAATGTATTACAAACTTTACAAAGAAAACTGCAAATCACAAACAAATAAAATAGATACAGTAGCCTACCTTAATAACTAATGAGCTAATGCAGTTGTTAAAGTTAAGTAAGTCATTGTTTTATATGGTCATTACACGCCAAGAATATTAACTGTTCTGCCCGCCTATGCTTTAGGCTGCAACGTTTCTTGCTTATGACCTCCCCAGCCTTTGAAAACAATCTTTCACTAGAAACAGATGTGGCTGGTATTGCTAGATATACTGCAGCAACCTTTTTTAAATTAGGGAACTGTAGTGCATGTGTAGCCCACCACTGGTATGGGCAAGTGGTTGTACCGTCGATTGGTGCCTTATCAAGGTAAGTACAAAGTTCGGTTTTCATTTTTCCTCTAATTGATGTAGGCCTATTGCCTACTGCGGCTGTTGATGATTCACGTTTCTCTTTTATGTAAGACCAAAAGTCCAAATGTGCGGTTTTGGGAGCTGGTGGTTCTTCATCCCTTCTGGTTCAGGTGCACCGCTCAGATTCGACTTGGTTTAGGAGAATGGGTGCACTTGCAACACTAATGCTTTCACTATTCATTTCTACCATTTTGTCTACAACTCGTTGCACAGCAAACTCTGACGATTCAGCAGTTTTGAAGGGAACTCGTTAAAACCCGTGGATCAACTATTGTACTAATGGACAGGAGTTCATCCGAATCGTATTCCACTCCCCACCTGGCGTCTAAGTCTTGTTTGAGCTTTGCTTTTAAATCATTAAGACCACCTTCAACACCTAGTTTAGAATGGATACACGCCAGGGCTGGAATAACTACAGATGCCGTTGAGTATTGTTCAGCCGAAAGCACACGTGTTGCCGCCTCAAATGCAGGGCCGGATTAAACCTTGTAGCGGCCTGGTGCTTAAGTTTTAATGTGCCCTCCCCCTCCCCCCGTCCTGCAGAAAAATGATTTTTTTTTTAACAATAATTTTTTTTGTAAAAACAGCATAGAGTATTTTTTTTAATTTAAGGCTGCTAAATATTAATTAAGTGGTTCTCTGGACTGGCTAAAAAAATTAACGGGTGGCTTTTTTTGTAAATTTTATCGAGTTTTTTCAGATGTGTGGATGTTTTCATTTTATAGCCAGTTGAGGATGTGGCCATAGCGACTAAGGCGCTATGCAAGTGATCTGGGGGCGAACTGGGTAGCTGGTTCGAATCCGGGTCATGCCACTCCGACGAAACGTAAGTGCATAAAGGTGGCTTACTGAACTACGTTATTTCTAGTGTATGATTTTCGCTGTTGGCTTAATTTCCAATTTTCTTTTTATTTATCAAACAAAAAAAACTTTAGCTACTTATATTTTGTTTGTTATGGAGTGTAATACAAATGTTTTAATGCCTGGTGCAGCACTCAATTGTTGCACATTGACAAAAGTCTTTCTTTACATCCAAGTTTTTACTTGTGACAATAGCCTCTGAACAGCCCTTAGATTCGTTTCAAGGCGATCATGTGAATGGAGCAAAAAGCCCATCTGGTCATCGGCTCCAGGAACAGATTGGTGAAAGAGTTGATTCGTAATTGGAATATTTTTAGACAGTGTCAACTAAAATGTTTCATGCGCTAAGAAAAAACGCTCCTGAGAACCACTTAATTAACTTTAAGCAGCTTAAAATAGTGCCTGCTTTATTTCCCCGTGACCGTGAGGCCCCCTTGAGGCCTGTGGCCCGGGTGCTTCAGCACCAAAAGCCCCCCCCCCCCCCCCTTAATCCGGCCCTGCTCAAATGGCTGCAAAACATCCACTAATTCTCCTGCAGTTTTGTATTGGTGCGCTGCCAAATTATTGACATTTGGTACATCAGCAAGCATTGTGGTAATGGGTAGTCGCTGTTCAACCAGGCGCTCCAACATGTAGTACGTAGAGTTCCATCTAGTTTTTACGTCTTGCTTAAGTTTGTGTTCGGGTTTTTCTAACTGCTTCTGCACTTGCTTCTGATCTAAATCCATCTTTAGTGCTGCGTCGAAAGTTACCACTGACATCAATGGCTTTTGCTAGCAAATTTGTGAGGCCCTGAAATGATGCAAGGGACTGTGTCACAACTAAATTAAGTGTATGTCCAAAACATGTGACTGACTGAACATTTGGTAGCTGCTCCACTGCTCCAACAATATTTTGCCCATTGTCTGACACAACAGTAGAAAATTTTGTATCAAGTTCTCACTCGTTTATCATAGTAGAAAGCTCATTCTTAATAGCTACGGCCGTGTGAGAGTCAGGGAAGCATTTGACACGCAAACAGTAGTTTTTTACACTAAAAGTATTTGGATCTATCATGTGTGCTGTCATGGAAATGTATGCTTCGTTTGCAGCTGACGTCCACAAATCTGTGCTCAAAGCTACACTTTAAGGATAAGCAACCTGCAGTTGGGCCTTGATTATTTGTTTTTTGTTTTCATAAGAGTCCGGTAGCATTTTTGAACTAACTACTTTTGGAATTTTGTATTTTTTGTTCAACTCGTTGCTGTACTCTATAAATGTTTCACTTTCAACAACACGAAGAGGGATAGCTACAGCGCTGATGAATCTCATTAACTTCGCAGATAATTTTTTGGCAGATGGATGGTCGGAGCCCCACTTCATTCCTGAAGCAAGACTTTTACTTACGTTGGGCTGTCACGTAAAACACGTGCCATTGCACGTTTTAGCCTAAAAGAATAAAGAAATATGAGTGCGCATTAATTTAGAAACAGGGCCTAGAACCTACATTTAAAAAAAAAAAAAAACTTCTGCATAAACGAACAAAAAAATGTACACACGTGACGACTGTTTCGTAACTTACCTACTTCCGTTCATCTTTTTTTCACTGGCAAATTGCAAATTCAGGAACGTGGTGCAATTCTAAATGTTTCCATAGATTGGAAGTATTTCCTCCACTTGCCGCTTTACAAATTGTTTGGCACAGTTTGCAATCTGAAAACTCGCCACGCCTAACAAAATAAGTCCAAACGGGACTAGCCATGGTCGCGATCGCTTTGCTTAACGAGTTGCAGGTGGTGAGGCGGTGTAGCAGGAAATGACTTGTTACAATACAAAAGGTTAAACTTATTTTTAGAATTTTTTATTTTAACGTACTTCAACAAATCAACATCAAAACGTTGTGTTGATTTTTAAATTATTTAAAAATGATGCTTTTCCCAATTTTAAGATTTTGAGGTTAATTCGTGCAAAACAAATCTTGTTCAGCGACCTCATATACGCGAAGGCATCGTTTTGGCTACAGCGGTTGAATTCCGGTTGCGTTGTCTGTGCTGCAACTGCAACCAAAGGCTTGCAAACGTACGACTGACAGTGACAGTGAGTTGCTGTTTTTGTGCTGCGTTTTCTTTCACAATTTAACAGTTTGTTGGTTTTCAAGAATAAAGGTAGCAAAATAGAAAAGTGTACAATCGTGTGTGCAGTATTGAAACCAAGCGATGCATAGCCGAAAACAGATTTTTTGGAGATAACCGAATTCGGTTTCGGTATTTTATAAATACCAGAAACCGCGGTATTAATACCGCTCAGCGTTACTTCTTACCCCTGAATCGTAAGCCAGATTTTTAATTGGGAGGTTGAAATAGACCTGAAGCTAACTACCTGAATGTAAGGTTGCTGTAAACTAGAGACCATATTTTGGTATTTGAATTTTTTCGTTGAAAATTCCCAGTGCTTTAATATAAAGCTTTCTTGTAAAACTAAAGAAGTGTAAATTGCGATTTCTTGTTTTGTTAACTGCATAAATAAAACCAAGTGTTTTAAACGTCAGTTGTTTCTTCCAGATGTCAATTGTAGAGTTAAAATAGTAAGAAAACCACTTTTATTTTATGCTCCGTGTTATTTTGCAATTAACGTCACTCCACCATGGTGGCAGCGCGTATATCTAGTGTAAATAGTACTTGTTAAACCTACAGAAATTGATAGGACCATGTCGCTCTGTTCCCTACATCAGGGCCGTAGCCAAACTGTGCTTTGATAAAACTACAAAACACTCCAAAGTATTATTTTAACCAAGACCAAAGTCAACCAGATGTCGGGGATGTTACAAGCACCTCAGCCGTCGTAGCATCTGCCGTTACAATGGGTGACGAAAAAAAAACCAACTCGCTCCATGACAGCCCCTGCTTAAAAGGTTAACCAAACCTATAAATTTGGTAAAAAACGCGCGATTTGGGGAAGAATTGATTTCCGCAAGAATTGTTCTTTTCCACGATCGTCGGTGGAAACTTAATGATCCCAAACATAGCAATAATCTCATACCACTGAAAATAAACTTCATCAGAAGCTTAATTTAAAATCTGCGATTTTTGGCTAATCGTGGAATCGCGTATTATGAGCTACTTTACATGTTAACACAGTAAAAAAGTTAATTTTGTATTGCATTTCTGGACTGTGCCAGTGATTCTAAGGAACTCTCCCTTTGACACCACCCATGTAACTCTGTAACCTTTGGCCCTATATAGAGCAAGTGGGTACTTAGAAAATAAAAAGAAATGACCCTGTTGGACTTAGCCAAAAAGTCCAAAAATCGAAAATTTGTTTATTAAATTTCTGGACTCTGCAGGTAGTTCTGAGAAACTTTCCCTTTGACACCACACGTCTATACTTTGTTCCACATTATGCTTTCAGAAAATTGACTGTATGACGCCATGTTTTTTCCACTATGAATGCAAAAAATCCGTAAACATCCCATTCGTAAACTTTAACAGTAACTTTGTTGAGTCTACAAATGTGATATCCATATGTTTTTGCACTCTTAGTGCAAGGAAACGAGTCGTCATCCAGTCAGTTTTCTGAAAACATAATGTGGAACAAACTATATCTCTGTTAGTTTAGATTTTAGTATAGGATTCTATTGGACTTATACAAATTTCTGTGACTTGCACCACCTGTGCTCTAAACTTGAAAATATTTTCGTTTAGTGTACAAGAAGATAGCTGCCATCTACCAGCCAAAAACTAAAACTAGGCGATACACCACTTAGGAATTATTAGAAAAGCATATTACGATTCAGAAAATGTGCCTAACTCAGTTTTTTCAAAAAGTGGACTTACATCACTTGTGAACTAATCGCCTCATATAGGCTCCCCTGGTTTTTTTTTACGTTTCATTCGTTGAACATTTATTACAGTTGTGTAGCTTGGAGGACAGCGCGAGTTACACCCTTTTTGAATAACAGTGCTCAAATTACTCCCTCTGTTGCCAATTATTGCCAAAAAAATTTTCAAGATCGTATCTCCAGCCAATAAGAAGTTAGCAGTCGGCAAAAAGGATGTAACTTGCTTAGGTCGGCAGATTTGTCACACAAACGGGCTGCTACTTCATGGAGTCCATGTCACTTGCACCTTTTTAGCGTAACAATTATAGTCACAAATGGTCATAACTGCAGTTACATCCTTTTTACGTTACAACATTAAGCTTTTAATGACTTAATAATTAATATTGTAAGTAAAAAGTGTTTTTTTTTTTTACTATTGTACATTTAAAGAATGTATTAAATGCTATGATTTGTAGGGAACAGTTCAACATGTAAACAGTGTATACAATAATGGATTCAGTACTTCAAAAAAAATGTTTAACATAGAATTGACAGCGGTTGACAAGACTAAAATGTCAAACTTATCTTCCTGAGAACAGCAGTAGAGTTACACTCATTCTGCAGAACAGGGCTGAGCGGTGAGCACACTTTTTCAGAAGCATCGGACTAACTACAAGCTTACAAAATACTTTGAAAAAAAGTATAGTACTGCTATTAATCATGGTATAAAAAAATACAACTAATTCAAATACAACCGCTAATTCACTCTAACAACAGCAGAAAAATGAACCTGGGAAACGCAAACCCAATGTGTAAGGTGCAAGGGATCGGCCAAAGGTGAGATAGCATGGGGAGAAAGGCCGAAGGCAATAACGGCGTTCTCAAAAAAAGGGGAATTTGGGTGCACCACAATGCAAACCGCAAAGAAATGGCGAAATCCACTAGTGATTTACAAGCAACGGGAATAAAATAAAGGAAAAAAAATACAGTAGTGTTTCCAGCAAAGTACTTTTAGGGGGTCCGGCAAACTCGGTAGGGGGTCTGGGGGAGTGCTGTAAGCTTCCCCAGCAGCTGACTTGAGGAGGGCCACCACGTTGCTGTTCCTCAAGCCAAGTACCAAACCCATAAATAAATAGGTAAAATAAATAGGTTTAAACGCGTGCACCCACGGTAAACACTGCCAACTAAAAAAAATTTCAGAAATTCCGAAGATTCTTTCTACGTTTATGCAATGAAAAAAACCGAAAACTTAGGTGCATAAATTGGCACAAACACACAACGTTGTGCTCAAAGCGATAACTCCTGGCGGGAGCTATTTGGTACTAGATTGAGATCAAATGGTGTATTTGATTAATTTTGAGCAATGAAAGCATAAAATAGCGATTTTAGCACATATTACTGAAGTAAGTATTTTGTTGATAGTAAGAAATTCATTTTTAGACCTAAAAGATGGCACGTTCAGCAGTCAGAATTTCCAAATACGGCTCACCTTCCCCAGACCCCTCATGATATGAGTGTTTACTAGGTTTTAAAACTATTAGTATCATTACTGCAAGTATAGGTTTTATTTAGTATACCATGAAATGTGAAAGCTTTTCTCCAATAATACCTCAAGTTGTTTTGGACCCTGAGGGTTTCGCCATTTCTTTCGTCTTTCGACGCTCTTATTATTTTAAAACTGGAGCATGTTTTTGTTTTAAAATATGAAAGTTTATTTTACAATAATACCCCTCTAGGCCTTGTTGTTTGGGATAAAACTGAGAAAACTGATTTCATTATATTTCACCTTTCGATAATGCATTTTTTAAAAATTTTCTGCATCCCTGACCCCTCCCCTTGCTGCCTATGCTTGCACACAGGAGTCATCGTCATTCATTTTAGCCTAAGGTCCAAAATGTACAGTTAAGCCAACCCCCAATCATCAATGGCCAGCTGACCTGTTTATATAATTTTAAACTGAACTCGGTTTAATTTAATTTGGAAAAAAAAATCTAAAAAATGTGAGAGGTTACAATAAAGTTTTTACGAAACCTGCCATCCTGAAGAATGAATTTTAAAAAATCACCAAAATTTACGTGACAATTTGTTGCTTCTGTGTTCACTGGTGGCCAGAAACAAGCACTAAAATAGCGTAAAATGCTTCAAATTCCAGGGCTCCGCCCCGGATCCTGCTGGGTAAGCTTACAGCACTCCCCCAGACCCCCTACCGAGTTTGCCGGACCCCCTAAAAGTACTTTGCTGGAAACACTACTGTATTTTTTTAACCAGTTGGCAAAATGAGTGTCTCTCCCCCCCAACCAAGTATCCTTCGCAACGGCCCTGCATACACCCATTTAAAGGTGAAGAGGTAATGGCATAGCAGCGAAAGCGAATGGTGATTTTTGAATTCTTATTGCTCTTACGAGCTCTCTAATACCCCGAAATGTCCTTGCTTAGGATATTCTGAAAAATGGGAATTTCATTCTTTTCATCAATCCTAACCAAAATTGTTTAACTTAGCTAGGAACCGTCCTACGCTCATTTAAGGTGAAGAGGTAATCGCATAACAGCGAAAGCTTATGGTGATTAAAATTGCTTGCGGCAAGCTTTCGTCCTCGGTGCTTCCGCGGTTAATGCCTCGGATTAACTCAGTCGGATAAGTGAATCTGGATTTATTCTCTTAAACAAATGCTTTGCTCACCTGGGCGTTGATCTCTGATCGGGTGATTGCGGCCATTCGCGTTCTCACTCAGCCGTCAACTTTCATCAACTCTCTCCCACTGCTCACTCGCATGTCCTGCCTGGTGGCGAACTCACGCACGTGACGAGTGGCATTCAATACTCACTGAGAACTCGCCACAAGGACCCCCTCCCCGAAATTGACCTCCGAGCAATGCAAAAGCAGGTACAAAGGGTAAAACTTACATCAGTAGTAAATCAAAAATCGAACAAACAAAAATTTTCAAGAACAGTCATAGTCTACGCTTATATCGAAATGTGGTGTTTCCGCTTCTGCTCTCGTAGGCAAGAAATCACTCCAGCGCATACTGCTTCAATGAACCTTTGCGGAGACCCAACCCAGCGTACATTTTAATTGCCCTATCGCGAACGACTGCAGGCTACAACGCGTTTGTCAACAAAGGTCCCCGGGTTACTAAGCAACGCTACCCATGTGTAAATCGCAATCCAAACAGTAATCGTCATACACCCAATTTCGAAACAAAAATTACCTTCCACAACACAATTAACAGAGAAGATAATCACTTAAACATTACAAGTGAACAGAAAGTTTACGAGCGAACAAGAGAAATTACGAGCGAACAGAGAAACCAGTCTCGGCTCAAACTACTTTGGGCTAAACTTGTAAAGGATCACAGTGTCGAACCAATGAACACTGATCAAGTTTATCGTGCGGTACGTGCGCTACAAGGCACCATTCAGACGGTAAGACTTCCGACAAAGGAAAAATCACGCTGCTGTCAGATTCTTGTTGGAAGATTCTACACATTCTGTAACGCAGCAGTTAACGAATCTGCCTCCTCGGATAGTTACCCGTAGGCCCACCTGCCCCTTTGACATATGGAAAGGCAGCTTGTTTCTTCTGAGTAATACTGGTGTGCACAGGTGAGGTGTCCATCGTCATCCGTAGATGAAGTTCCAATCTTCCAAATCGGTGTGTTGTTACAGGGTACGTCCTTTCCATTGTACCATTTTCTAAGTGGGAAAGGAGCAGTGAAGCCCCCATTGAAGTAGGCTTGTCTGTTTGCTAGATCGAGAACAAGTCCTGACTTTATCAAGTAATGTTCTCCCAAGATACAATTATCGCTAAGGTCTTTGAAGATCACAAAGTCAATGGTCGTGTGATGTCCATTGATCATCACTGTGAGGGTAACTTCTCCCAGTGCTACCAAACCCCCTTTTCCGTCCGCAAGTCGAAATTCGTGATGATCTTGAACCAAGATTCTGACAAACCGCTGCGTTTAGCACCTGAATCTAGACAGCAGGCGAAAGTCGAGCCTTTAATCATTGCATCAATGTAAGACAAACCATTCTCGGATGCCGCCTTGCGAGCTGGAAGCTCATCAATTTTCGAGGGGCAATCACGTTGAATGTGGCCCACTAAGTTAAATTTTCTGCAAATCTTATCCCGTACCCAAACTTCATGAGGTAACCAACCCTTTCGTTTCTATTTAGGTTTAACTTCCCTAGACACGAAAGAGAAAAGCCCGGCATTCTAACTATCCGAAACGCCCTCAGAATGCAACTTACCCTGAATACATGTGTTCGGTTTAGCACTCTCACCAGAAGTAACCCAAGTTCCTTCTTGAGTCTGAACCTTACCGGCAGCAGTTTGAGACAGTCCAACTAGAGCAGTATCGTTGGCACCAGGTTTTACTCCTGAGTTTAAACTAGGATTGGACACAGTCAATCGTGCACTTTGTCGTCTGCTAATCGGCTGTGCAGTGACACCTCTACCACTAAAGCTTGCAGAAGTCTCATTCGAAGAAGGTGCATTCCCTAAAGAAGCATGCAAAACAGAATTAGACACAGGCCAATTCAATACAGAGTTTGTTGCAGAGCCCACACTTAAACCGTGAGTTCGTGTAAAACTACGAGAAATAGTCTTCTCACGGGGAGGAAATCTTTGTCATGAAGGAAGTTTGCGAATCGTGTCCTTCAAGCTCTCAAGCGATTTCGGGTCTTTACCAGCAACAAAATCGCGAACGAACGTCCCGAGATAGGCCTTCGAGAAACATTTGTATTACAGTCGTGTCATCAAGGGGACGAGCTAGTTTACTACACTTGCTCAGAATCGCAGCCAAGAATTCTAGAGGTGTATGATTGGCTCGTTGTTGCATAGTCGCAATCTCAGCTAAAAGAACGTCATCAGATTTATATCGCACAAAATCTTCACGAAAGACCGATTTAACGTCAGCCCAAGACAAGTCGGGGTTGCATAAGCGTCCCACCACTCCTTATACTTCCCTAGGAGCACTGAGTGAAGAAAAGTGTGTAGCGCTTCACCTTCCAGCTGCATTTTACATGCATATATGTCCATACAGTCAATCCATTCCTCAAGCCTCGTTTCTGGGTTGAACTGCAGTGGAAGCATGTGAATCGTACACAATGCCTGAGAAAATGCTGCAGCCATTGACAATGGTGAAGCATCATCTGCAGGAGCAACAACATTAGAAGCTTGCGAAGACAGTAGCCTACTACATTCGGTGCAGGCGTAGTGACAGTTACAGCAGAAGAAACTAAATTCGAGACATGCATGTGGTCATGGACGGAGGAGCCACATAGTTACTGGGTACAGTGCTGGTTGCATTTACCTGCAAAGCACTAGCAATAGGTGTACTAACTGGTGTACTCGCAACAGTTGAAATAACAACCATGATACTAGGACTAACACATGTACTAACAGTCCTTTGTGTCGTCATAGATGGAGCCACACATTGGTGTAATATGCCTAATACACTACTAGTAGGAGTATTGTTTGACCCAATCGATGAAATTGGTAAAGAGACAGTCCCTGAGCCCTGTTGTGCAGTGCTCAACACATTCTCTAAACATAGGCTACTACTGACACAAGAAGATGCTTGTGTGGTCATAGATGGAGCTACACTAGACATGCGTGCAACAGTCTAGGGTATACTAGAAGTATTGCTAACAGGAACACTACTATTAGCAGTCATATTCTGTGGAGCAGCAGAAATATCAGCTTAAATTTTATCAACACTACTCTGAAAATCAGCTCTCATGTTGGAATGAGAAGCATCAATCTTATCAGCAAAAGATTGTTATAAGTTTGAGCAACTTTATTCATTTTTGCATCAACAACCTTCTCATGTGTCCTAACAGCACTCAAAGAAGTATCTAGCCTAACACTCTGGTTCTGCAGTTCAGAAGCAAATTTTTGCAATAATTGCTCCCGTTGCTGCAATTTACTAGCTTGCTTATCCACTTGCTCTTCCAACATAGATACAACACAGTCCTGATTAGAAGAAGCACAACTTACGTCAGTGTTACTTTGAGGTAAAATTGTGTTGGCATCAGAATCTTCATCACGCAATTCAGATTGGTGCAAATCATTATTGCCTTCATCCACACTATAATTACCTGATTCCCGTGCTGGCCACATAACATCCGTTAATTTATTCAGTCCAAAAGCACTCAAAATCGGCGAAAAGAAGTCAAAAGTCGATGCACTTTTGACTTCTTTTCGCTGATTTCACTGGAGGCCGCCATTTTATCTACAATGACGCCACCTATCACCGCATCTGACAACATGAATGAATCGTCCATGCCGCTACACTTCCTGGTGATACTGGTTGACTACGTGCGCAACAGAAAATAGTTCCCTATCCACAATAGGATTCCCGTAATGTAAGACACTGGATGTGACATTAATTTCCATGCAGCACCACAAATGTATTGCATAGTGACATTCTAATGCGACATCCATTAAAGTAAAAAAGTTGCAGACATAAATACACAAATTCAAATTCGTATTTTCCAAGAGTTCACGTTGCCGATCGCAGACAAAGGAAAGAACATGGAGGATGCGGTAGTAAGCGAAGTCTCATCACTGAAAGCTAAGCATTCGTATTCATACCCGCTCAAGTATGAAGGAAAATTCGCAAAAATAATCAACAAAATTAAGCAAAACTGCGAAATTTCGAGCAGGAATCACTACTGAATGTCCGTAGAAACGTTCCTACTACATGACATGGGGTTTACACAAGTTATTAATGCAGGATGGCAAAAACAAATTGGCGAGCACATGGTGCAAAAAAACAGTTGCCGCTAACGGTCAGATTTGGCTGTAGTGATCGCACCAACAAAATCATTTGCACAAAAGTCATTTAAGCAGCACAGTACATAGCATAATAAATCAACCTGTCTCCTCCTTCTCAACGATAATTTTTTAAGAGTTTCGGCAAAAAGACAGCCAGTTTACTTCCACTGTGAAGCACAAAGTTCTTTAAAAAACGGTCACTCAAAAGTTTCAACAGGGTTTACTACCTGATTCGGTGCGCCACTTTGCGGCAAGCTTTCGTCCTCGGTGCTTCCGCAGTTAATGCATCGTATTAACTTAGTCGGATAAGTGAACAATCTGCATTTATTCTCTTAAAACAAATGCTTTGCTCACCTGGGCGTCGATCTCTGATCGGGTGATTGCGGCCATTCTCGTTCTCAGTCAACCGTCAACTCTAATCAACTCTCTCCCACTGCTTACTCAGATGTCCCGCCTGGTGGCGAACTCTCGCACGTGGCGAGTGGCATTCAATGCTCACTGAGAACTCGCCACATGCTCGTATGAGCTCTCTTAATGGCTCGAAATGTAAATGCCTAGGATATTCTAAAGATTGGAATGGCAATTTCTCTCCATCAATCCTAACCGACATTGTTTAGCTTAGATTGGGACTGTCCTACTCCCGTTCAAAAGTGAAACTGTAACGATTTGAAAATGCTATTGTAATGCTCATGTTTGTATGTGTATCTAAGCTAAACAATTTTGGTTAGGATTGGTGCAATCAATAGATTCCCATATTTCAGAATATCCTAAGCATTCCATTTCGGGCTGTAAAAGAGCTCGTAAGAACACTTTGATCGAAACTCACCATACGCTTTTGCCGCTGAGCCATTACTTCATCACCTTTAAATGGACTTAGGATGGTCCCTACCTAAGCTGACCAATTTTAGTTAGGATTTATGTAAAGAATAGATCCCCATACTTCAGAAAATCCTAAAAAACATGACGCTTCTAAAATAACTCGACACTTTTTCGCTGCTAAACCAATACCTATCCACCTTTAAATGGGTGTAAGGGCAGTCCCTTACTAAGCTAAACAATTTTGATTAGGATTTATGGAAATAATAGATTCCTATCTTTAGGAACACTTCCATTTCGGGCTATTAGAGAGCTCATAATAGCCTTTGAATTTGAAATTCGCCATATGCTTTGGCTGCTATGCCGTTACCTCATCACCTGTAAATATATGTGGGACGGTCCCTTGCTAAGCTAAACAATTTCGATCAGTATTGACGGAAAAGTTCCATGTGAAAGATAAATTACAGAAGAAATTTTCAAGGGCTGGTATCTGCCACCTTCTTCAGGCCAAGTTCCGGAAACTTGCAAGCAACTGTACAAACGTTCACAAATTTGAATTCGGCGTGTGATCTCAGTAGGATATGCTCAAGTTCTTCGGCTTTTGCTTTGACAGGCCACGGTGTTGACGTTCTGCTCTCTTCCTGTGGTATAGTAAGGAAAGGTCTCCACTGTGCTTCTATTCTAGTTGATGTTCCAGATGGGGTGTGGGGAACTGCTGGAGTTTTAGATCGGAAGGCAGTACCGTCAACACCGTGAGCTGTCCAAGCAAGAGCCCAAGAAGAACTTGCGCAAGTCCCACTGAAATCGCGCGCCGAATTCAAATTTGTGAACGTTTGTACCGTTAATTGCAAGTTTCCGAGGCGTGGCCTGAAGAATGTGGCAGATTCCAGCTACAGAAAATTCGCCAGTAAATTATATTTTACATGGATCCTTTCTTGTTGAATTTACTGTGAATGTGAGTAATTTCCATTAAACCAAAGTAAATTGTACGTTAGGCCTATGTCAATCTTTAAGATAATAATATTCTTTTAATCTTATGTTTGTGTGCCAGTTCATTTTCATTTTCTCAAGGTTGTTCACTTGTACGTTTGTTACAGGTCCACCAGGAGACCTTTGGCAAAAGTGGTTGCCGGCGCATTGTCCCCGGTCAATATTTGTCGATTGATCCAAAAGGAAGGGCAGTCATGATTGGTGAGTTGAAATTGGTGATCACAATATTAGACAATGGAAAAATTGGCAACTTCGTTTACAGTGGCGTATATTAAACGTTGCAGAAGTCGAAGAAATAGACCATAGTAAAGTAAACATGCACAATTTCAAGATAGGATAAGAGAATAAGATCTACCAAATTTCCGATAGTCAGTTCACCGGAGATGTAAAACCCAGTCGACTATCTTCATCATGCTCATCAAAACGCTGAACGCTGCCAAACGCTGAATTTTGAGTGACGCGATCGTCTGCTTGACGAGGGATTTCCTATGACGGTCGTGAGCCTGATGTAGATAGTCATCTGGGTTTTACATCTCTGGTAAACTGGCTATCGAAAAATTGCTAGATGATATCCTGTTGGAATAACTTATTCTTGAAATTGTACGTGTTTACTTTACTACGATGTCATAAGCGGGATCTGCCTGTTTTC
>JAHWFP010239087.1:0-26378 GCA_023313725.1 Lithobius niger | reverse complement strand
TACTTAGAAATTGGAATCTTGCCATCGGCGCGCACATGCCTTCTTGACTAAATAGCTGTCCGTTTCCTCCATGTCGCTGCGCAGCAGCTGGGTGTTTGTGTGATCAGTGCCACAGTGTTCTCCACCAAGATGGTATTTCTTGAATTCCTCCTAATGGGATTGTTTCTTATTATAGCGCTACGTGCAACGGGCGTTTTCGGCCGGTCTGAAAATATACGGTAAGAAAAAAAGTATATTTTTCCAGGACTGGAGAACATGATGGAGATAAAAAAAACAGCATTTTTTCTGCCTCTCACGGATGCTGCGATTCTTACGTCTTCTCCAGGGAAGAACTGGTGTCACGAGCCACGACTGTTTGCCGTGACGTCGTCATAAATGAGCCACTGACGAACGAGAATAGCGGATCTTTGGCCGTCTGATTGGACTAGCCCAGTCACGTGATATTCGCGTCACGCCAAACAGTCTTGGCGCGTGGGTTATGAAGCAATCGCCACCGGGACCAACGAATTTATTTGCGGGATAAGTTGGTGGTCATTTCTAGCAAGGTTAGTAGAAATTACCAACCTACTTTGTGGCCCCAATGGCCGATAACACAACTTTTGCATTGTTTGGATGTTTTTGCCTTTTGGGGGGGGGGTGCATTTTTTTTGTCCTTTTCTGAATATGTTAAGAATACATGGGCGCACAATTCAACTTGATACATATCACAGGTTATGTGATATCGTCAAGAAATTTTTCCCAAAATTGCACCAAAAATTGTACAAAAAAAATATCATATTTTATGCATCGGTTTTCATTTATTCGTTCTGTATTATATAGTTTAAAAAAAACGCTTAATTTAAAACTGCCATGTGCAAGTGTATTCAGAGCCGAAAATATAAGTACCTCCGCCCCCCCCCCGCGCCAGCAACACTTCAAACAGAAAAGCTGAGTCGATACGTCCCTGGTGTTATTCGTGTTACCAGGAGCAACATAAAGGCGTGTGCGTAGGGCTCGACGGAGTGTTCGTGTTCCATCGTTCGATTCGGGTTGCAATCCTATGTAGCCATGCGTGGAGCGACTGATCGTTAAATTTCAGTGTTAAAAATACGCTGTAAAGGTTTTAACCTAATAAGTAGGTGTGAAACGTACCATCTGTTGTATGATTATTCCAGGCGTCTGTCAATTCCTCCGCGTGCAACAGCTTTGTATGACCGTGAATCGTGTAAGCAAACGGCTTCTTCAAGCCAAGGCCAACTGGAATAGAAATTGCGGGTCTCACCTCCTGACTCAAGGCTAGTTCACGCCCGTGCCGTTAAAGGGCAATTACATCCATATTGACATGCATGTTTTACTTTTGGATCAAGTAAGCAATAACTAAACACAGGAATTGCGGTAAGAATACGTTACGCACGTCCGATACAACAATTTATTTACTGCATCACCAAAACACGATACGGGGACTGCCATTGTTTTGCTGGAACGCGCAGAAATTAATGCCGACAGATGTCACTTTTCGATTTCGTGTTCGAGCTCAAGCTTGAGAGCTCAAGCGTCCGACGGCCTTAGCTGGCCACGCCCTCAAGGCCGTCGGGCCCTTGAGCTCTCACAGCCAACCGAGCTATCTCATTCGGCTAATCGGCTGCGATTCGAATTAATCGAAAAGTGACATCTGTCGGCATTAATTTCCGCGCGTTCCGGCAAAACAATGGCGGTCCCCGTATCGTGTTTTCGTGATGCAGGAATTAAATTGTTGTATCGGACGTACGTAACGTATTCTTACCGCAATTCTTGCGTGTAGTTGTTGTTTAAGCAATCCGAAAGTTAACATTCATGTCAAAATGGATGTAATTGCCCTTTAAGCTAACGCCTTCTAGATTTGCTTTTGTAAAATCCGATTCAGGCCATGTTGAATCTGGCCTGAAGCCGGGAAACGAAACCCATAGCTTCTATCCCAGACGGCCTTGAAGGGATGGAATATGAATCGGTAGTTACACCATGGAAACTCCCGACGTGCATGTCTACTTTTTTGGAAAACATACGTTGAAAATTACGCTTTGAGAATTTTCGCTCCAGTTATCATTCGTGGTGAGAAGTTAATTAACACTGCATTGATAAAATAAAATTTTAGTCGTCTACATCAACTGGGGTGTATTTTTTTTCATCAGAATAAATACGGACTTTTTTCCGGGGGTATTTTTTGCGGGGGTATTTTTTCCAGGGGTGTTTTTTTAGAGGTATTTTTTCCGGGGATATTTTTACCTACTACCGGCCAAAACGGTCGTGGAATCTGGCCAAAAATGTGACCCAAATGACCTCGTGACCTGGTGTTCTGGCCAAGAAGTTTGCCCGAATGTCCCTGTGTCCCCCTGATTCGGTCAAAAAGTTTACCCGAGCGACACTGTGATCCAGAGATCCAGCCAATCATGACTTGAAAACATGATGCAACTCTGATGCTGCAAAAGGGTGCTGGAAGGGTGGGGGTGGGGGGGGGGGGGGAATGGCAGCGTCCAAAAGGGGACCAAGCGTGTTAAACTCCCATTCGATTCCGAAAGCAAGCATTGAATTACTCAAGTGCAAATTTCTGATTGTAATAAAAAAAAAGTAAGTTGATAATGCGAACGCTATATCTCAAAACAATAATTTGTAATTTTAAATAATTGAAGTAATGAGTGTCTACAGCATTAAAAACGCACGATGTGGGTGTCTACACGTTGTACCTCTACCCCTTCGGATCTAAGGCTAGGTACAAAGATCAGAATATCGCCAATTGAAGGTAATTAAATTACTACTAGCGGAGTCGCTCGCTTCGCTCGCTCCCCTTCCCCTCCGCTCCCTCCCCGTCTCACCCTCCCCCCTCATTTAATTTGCCGTTCGTTCGGTAGATGGCAGCGTATGTTCGCGCTGCTGGCCTGGAGAGTGGAGATGGCATCGCACGCAGCTGCTGCTCCCTCTTTGGCTGCTGCCGATGGCTGCCTTGCGGATTCAGTGTAATTATATAGCCTACAGGGTGAGGCAACTGAAGTGTCTGGCAACAATGTCTTCTAAAGACGTGTAATTAGCTTAAATCGAAATACCTACCAATACTAAGTAAACCCGGGCGGATGTAATGTCTGCAGTAAATATGACCTTGAACGATGCTTTCAGGTCATCCAAAAGTGAACTCCGAAACTATCCAAGATAAAACGGCATGAAGTAAATTAGAAAGTTGTTTAGGATCATGAACCCAGGCCAACACAGAAAACGTAACAGAAATCGTGCCATAAACAAGAGAGATATGGGCAAACCAATGTGTGTAGTGCAGGAAAGCCGGTCAAAGGCAAGCAATACCTTATTAGTAATTGTACAGCTGCCTCCTGGCTGGTTTCCATGTAACTGCTAATTGTTTCGCGTACGATCTACGGAAACTCTAGTATCAACAGTTAAAATGACCTTGGGGAATACGTTCAAGGTCATCCAAAACGCATCTGGTATACGAAGCAAGATAGGAAATAACTTCCAAATAGGAAAGTGCTGACCACCATGCAGTTAGTATTATTGCCAAGCAAGATTTTATTGCCTGATAAGGAAAGTAAAAGGAACATCTCTCATTTGAGGATGTGACGAATGAAGCCCCAACTGCTAAAACAACTTTTATGCTAATTAGAAGATGCGTTTGGATGACCTTGCACGCATTCCCCAAGGTCATTTTAACTGTTGATACTAGAGTTTCCCTAGATCGTATGCGAAACAATTAGCAGTTACAGGGAAACCAGCCAGGAGGCAGCTGTACAATTATTAATAAGGTATTGCTTGCCTTTGACCGGCTTTCCTGCACTACACACATTGTTTTGCCCATATCTCCCATGTTTATGGCACGATTTCTGTTACGTTTTCTGTGTTGGCCTGGGTTCATGATCCTAAACAACTTTCTAATTTACTTCATGCCGTTATCTTGGATAGTTTCAGAGTTAACCTTTGGATGACCTTGAAAGCATCTTTCAAGGTCATATTTACAGCAGACATTAGATCCGCCCGGGTTTGCTTAGTATTGGTAGGTATTTAGATTTGAGCTAATTACACGTCTGTAGAAGACATTGTTGCCGGACACTTCAGTTGCCTCACCTTGTATATAGATTAGGCGAATAAGGCTTATTTTCATCGGTATAAACTTGTTTGTTTGACCCTAAAAAATAGGCAAAAAATGGTTTGAAACTTTGAAAATTGTTTAATGATGTCAATGTTTGATCAAACATTTACTGTTTAGGCAATCTGATCGTACAGGAACTTAGTTGCAAAAAAAAACAAATTTAAAACCTAAAACGATGAAAGGTTTTTCGTCATACTTAAGATCGACAAACCGACACCTCCCCCTCCCTCCAAAAAAAAAAAAAGGTTGTCTTCAGCTGGTTAAACGGACGGAAAAAGACCTGTAGGTTTTAAAAGGTTGTCAAACAATTCGTGTTTCTGAAGCAAGGTGCGTGGATTGAGCGAGCAAAGCAAGTGATTTCCACGTACAGTATAAAAAAACCTCAACGCATTTCTAAATTTGCTCGCAGCGTAGCTCTGATAGCTTAAAGTGGCACTATCACCAATTAAAGAGAACGAAAATACCATGGCACCATCTAGCGGCAGTCCTATCTATAAACCTTTACAGGTTGCTCCCAGGCACACAAGGACGTACGTACCAGATTTTCACTCAATAATTACGGAAACTTGTGGCTTGTTTGTTTCGCTAAAAGAAATGACGCTGTGCATTCCTTCGCTGGGTGCAAGCAAGTGCTAAATAGTAATAGATTGCCCAAATGTTTCCGAATTCCGCCGACCTTTAATCGGTGATAGTGCCGCTTTAAAGCGTAAATGAACTTCAGACATGTTATGGGTATTCTGATCAAATTGTGAGCAAAATTTGCAATTTTCTTGCGCCCAAATAGTCAGTACATTGACTTTGTGATGATCTGAGGACCGAAGAAAAAACTATGAAACATTGATCTACGCCAACGGAGTGAGCGAAGCAGTCGATGGCTAGTCCTATATTAAAGGGATATACCTCCCAGCGCCATTTTTCTCGATCCTCCACATCAAGTACGGCCCCAAAGGTCTATTTCCTCACCGTTAGTCTTTCCCTTGCTAAAAATCCTTTTTAAAATGTGGCGTCGAGGAGATTTTCTGTCGGATATAATGGAACTTTATTTACTAACGAGCCGTCACTAAATGACGCAATGCGTGCGTACAATAATCATGATGTTTCATCTCTGCGTGTACATCTACTAATTTTCTAATAATTACCATGAGATCTAAAATCGAATAGACTAATGCGGTAAAAATTAAAATTAATTATTCCAATAGATCGCCGAAGCAAAATTATAAAACACTAGCCTGGAAAAGTATAAATTGTGATTTTAAAATACGAAAATCATTCCGGTTTGCAACGAAACGATCGTTGAGTTGATTTTGTCTCGTGTACTATTCACAAAGCCAACCGAGACAGCAGCTATGAGAGGAACGCAGCTACCACCCATGCCGACCTTGGCACTATAATTGCTCGGATGATGATCTGTGCGTAGCTGTAATTTGGCACGCGGAATCTTATAGGGCAGGCTGGGTGTCCGTTTAATCAACGTCGTCTGGTATGTCTTTCTTCCTTGCTCGCGGTCCAATAGTGACGCATTCGCCGATCAACAGGCAAGCGGGGAAACCCCTTCCCTCTTCCGTTTTCGCCGCGCCAGCGTCGCCGAAAATAACTGCATCGCTGAGCGAGCAGCGATAGGATTGGTATAGATTGTCGGGCTGCGAATGAGTTTTAATGAAAGACTTACGCAATGCTTCCGTTACTTGTAGCTGTTTAATGTCATGCTAACCTAGCTCGTTCTGCTTTCCGGTAATTGAGAAGAAGGCCAAAAACAATATTTATTTTATTTTTCTTATTTCAGGCGTTTGGTGTGGGAGCGGAGCTTCTCGTGTTTCTCGTGTCTGTCGTTTCTCTCGGCAATCAATTTTGAACCAGTTGGCTGTTTCATTTCAAATTTACCATGTGCATTCCACGTTATTCTGTAGTTCGTAGATCAATAAATCTGGTTGATGGGCGGAAAAAAGATGCGGTAGCAAGGTCCACTGAAAATGGTCCGGGGAATAAAGGTTACGGAAAAAAAGTGTCAGGGGGAAAATGTCCTGGGATTTACGGGTAGAGGAATAAAGGTCCTAGTAAAAAAAGATCACGGAAAAAAAAAGGTCCGACGATAAAAGGGCCGGGGACCTTTCGTTGGGGGAAAATAAATAAACTGCGTAATAAAAACATCTTACGGAATTATTATTTTTTATTTTTTTGTGTTGTTATTTTTTTAATGTTAGGTTAGGTTAACTGCCTTGGCTTGAATTTCACCAGGCAGCCAAAGTAGTTTTACCAGGAAACGTACTTTTTCCTGCAGCTTTTTTTTTATTTCGGATTTGTCACGGACCTTTTTTTTTTCTTTCTGTAGGTGAAGTTAGGTTAGAATAGGATAGAATAGGGGGTGTCGGCCGAAAAGCTTATACCACACGCCATGGCTGTTTGCTGTGACGTGCATATCACGTGACTGGGCAAGTCCAATCAGACGGCCAAACAGCCGTTGTTCTCGTTCGTCATTGGCTAACACATGGTGACGTCACGGCAAACAGCCATTGCGGATGGTTTAGAGCTTTTTAAGGCCCAAGCGGCAGATGTTAAGTGGAAGGAACTATCAACGTGCCAGTTGTTTTTTTCCGCAGGAGGGAGATAACTGGAGAACCCGGAGGAAGCCCTCATACAACGGGCGAAAAACTACCGGAGAAAAACCCGTACACCAGGATCGAACCCGGGTCTGTAAGAGGCCAGAGATGTACAGCTGGGACCAAGACCCATATAAAATCTGACGTCCCATGCTCGCGGCTACCCGCGCTGCCCACGTTAGGGCGCGTTTACGTTACGACTCGCTTTTGCATTCTCGCAGCTAGAATTTAATCGCGATGACAAAGGCGTCCTTGCCATGGTAACAACGCTACCTGGATTAGCCAAATCCGACATCGTTTAAGTAAATGCTTGCAGTCTTACAATCCGTGACAGTAAGACAAAGAATTCCGCCTGACGAAACAATTTTCCCAGTAGCTTCTGAACGCCATTATTGACTGTTTTCATTGCGAGCCGGCAGAGCTAAAACCGCCGCCATGTTGGAATTCCAGATGATTTCTAGTTTCTAGCTGCGAGAAGGCGAAGGCGAGGCTTTGCGTAAATACGCCCTTAGTTATGCCTTTTATTCAACCATCACACCCGATCCGAGACTTCCACTAAAGATTATTTATACTGAGGATTTTTTTTTAATGTGGAAATACTGCTTCAAAATAATTACTATAAAAACACTGATTAAAAATATGCGATTTAAATGTTCACAAAGGACATTTTAAAGTTTTTGCTAGGCGTCGTCATGTCTGGTGTAGAAGGGATATATACACATGCGAAGAAATAACTTTTTGAACATTTATATTAAGGTTTGACCGAATGTAATACAACTGTGTCACACAGGAAGCCGACATGTAAGTGAAAATGGGAAGCTATTAATATCTTGTAAATAATATCTTACGTTGCATAATCAAATAAAACAACTTTTCAAATTACGTTTTTTTTTGTCTTAACCATCTACTCGAACTCACATAAAGTTAAATCGGAGTAGTTGGAGGGACAGCTTGGTTATCTAACGGTCGCCGCAGTAGTCAGCCGCACACCACTATAGTCACCAACACCCGCTGTAGTCAGCCGATGCAGTAGTTAGAGCTCCCGCGCACTGAGCGGCCAGGTCGCACAGCCAGTGGTTGTCGCGTCCAAAAACACGGCGACGTGCCGCGCGGCCACATCCGTTTTTCACTGATAATTCTCGATCACGTGGTGAAAAATGAACATGGAGCAAGTATGGTCGTCCTATGGTCGCCTGCACGCCGCCCGGGATCCCAGTGGCCGCTGCGACTGTCTGGCCCCTGCGGCCAAGTGCGCGTTGCTACATATACCGTAAGCATTCTCGTTGGCCACAGCGACCTGGTAGCCGTGTGCGTTGGGGCCCTTAACCTCAAACTTCTGGGCAATGTCACTTGCAGCCTTTTCCGCTATACAGCTGCGAAAAAAATACATCTGAACTTACCCTACAGCCGTTTTTGACAGCTAAAATTCATTCCGCAGCGAATTTGTTCTTTTGCCTTAAAAACTAGACTTTTAATGAGAAGCACGCCATTTTTAACAACCCACCTTCACGTGCTTCAGGGGTGATCCTGTATGACTCAACAAGACTAGTGACCCAGTTAGCTGCTGGTATACACATGGCTGCGAAATATATAGGCCTATTTACAAACGTCCAAAACAAACTCCAACAAGCGTCATTAGTTCGACGCCAGCGTTCAAAAGTAAACAAACATGTGAGCGAACAGCGATAAGCAAGGGGAATTCCAGATATTGGTACTCAATCCAGAACCGCATATTTACTATTTAGGCTTGCTAAGTAAACCAAAGAAACCACGTAAAAGGCTGTCCGTCTGTCTGTCCTGGAACCATCACGCATGACGGCTTTGATATTTGTCGAGCTGATTTTGTTATTTTACCATTAAACTTTAAATTTTTTTTTAGGCAAGTATATTACAGTTTTATTCGGTGATCTATTATCATAAATTCTTTCCATTTTTATAGCATTTGGTTTCAGAAGCTCTGATTGCAACTGCGTTGTTGGCTCGATTATAATTAAAACAGGATTGACAGACAATGCGACCTCTGAATCGGTTTTACTAGTGGCTTATGGGTTAGGCCTAAATCTAATGAATGGGCAACATACAAAGAAATCTTTCAATCAGTCAATCAAATCTAAAGGCTGGTAGGCCTTATTGTTTTTCTGCCATTCAATTAAAAAAAAAATTTAGGCAAGTTAAGTGTCGTACAATTTTTATTTGGCTATCTGTTGTCATAAATTCTTTCCATTTTTATAGCATTTGGTTTCAGGAACTCTGATTACAAGTACGTTATTGGTGAATGATTACAATTTAGAGTGGGATTGACAGATAGAGCTCGCTCTAAATCGTTTTAGCGCCGGTGCACACGTGCGGTCGCCGCTGCGGTACCGCATTTGCGGTTTGGTTTAAGTGCCATCTGTTGGGTACTACACACGTACCTGCGTCGACGTTGCGTTACCGCCGCTCGTGCAGTCGTTTAGCACCGCAATTCCTCCCGTCAATGCAGCGGTACCGCAGCGTTAAAAAAACGCAATTGTGTCTCTGAGTACCTTGGGTGACTTGAGCGATGCACACGTCCGCCGTTTAACGCACAAGCGTTACCGAACATGGCGTCCAATTTCGAAGAAATAGACATGGAATTGTTTATTGGGGGAGTAAAGAACTTTCCTGAAATATGAAATGTTGCTGCAGAAATGATTGAAGACTCATTGGAAAGTAATTAAAGAACTTATCCGAATTTTTTATTTAATCTGCAAAGGTTGTATAACATTTTCCCCTGGTACGTCTTAAATTAGTACATCAATGTACCAAAATTCGTCGCATTGGTTTTAAAATATATTTTTTTTTCACGAGGTAGGCGAAAAAAGCAACATCGTCTCATTGGTTTCAAAGTATAATTTTTTGTACACGTGGTTAGGGAACCGAACGCGCACATACGTCACCGATGCGGCACCGCAGCGTCAACGTGCGTTAATAAAACGCACGTGTGCATTGATTGGATGCGTTACCGCAGCGGCACCGCAGCGTCGCCGCAGCGTCCAAAAAACGCACGTGTGCACCGGCGCTTACTAGTGTTTTATGGGTTAGACTTAAAGCAAACGAATGGGCAACATACGAAGAAATCTTGCAACCAGTCAATAGAATCTAAAACTTTCAGTCTGAAATTAAGAAAGTCTAAAACATTCGACACGGGACTTAAAAAATGTCGAAAACATTTTTTGTGTAAAATTTCGAGTTTTTCTAATTCTAATTTAAAATTCGAATTCAAGTAAAGAGCTAAAAGGAAACTAAAACCACGAAGCCCTAAAGTCAGATAATTCAGCTTCGAAGATCTATAGGGTGATGTAACTTGATAGGTATTATAGTTTTTCCTGTATAGTCGACTTAAAATGTGGTACGAAGAATTATTTTAGACTGTTTCAATTTTATTTGAGATGTCAGTCGATATTATGTTGTTTGTAACTTGCAATTTTTGTAATCAAATGTCATAGACATTAATATACCAACAAATTTTAATTCTCCCAAGCACTTGTGATAATTATATTCCTCGACACTATGACGCTCTTGCTGTTGAACTTCTTTGAGGTTTGGGTGGTTGGGTGCTTCGTGCACCGTTAATCTCTATTTTTATATTTCGAGTTCCTGATTGACAGTGTAATGGACCATTAGACGCTTTAATGAAATCTACTTGTTTCTATAGAGATTGCCAGAATTTCGTAACGTGATGCAGAGACTTTGGTACTCGATGGCTGACAATAGTGGGTCTGTTGTGAAAATGTCGTCAGAAATACTGAAGGTTGAGGCTTGTTTACATGTTGTCTTCTTGGAACCTTTTCTATTTTATATTGTGGTGCAGGTTGTATCTTCTTGCTCCTGTAGTTACTTGTAACCGACTTTGATTAGTGGGGCCACTAGTTGCGACTGGCGGTTTTTTCGATCGTGACTTACGATAGTTCATGTTTTGAAGATTGCCATACGAGTTGCTTAAATTAATATGATGCCACAGTCGTACCTGTTTTGTGTTTGTTGCGGTCACTTCTTGTGACTGAGGTTTCTTTTTTTATAATTTCTAAGGCATCATTAGATTATTTTCCGTATTCTTTCACCCATCAGTATTCTTTCATACAAACTGACACGTTGTTATTGAAATGTTGACATACGGGTAACAGTTTACAGAAAGCGCTAAGTTGATGCCATTATTATAAGCGTGATTTTGTAAGACTGAGTAGGAATCCTTTTTATTGAGTATACTTTTGTTTTAGGCTAAATGAACATTTGAAGAGGAGCGATTGGACAGCAAAATGGTATACACGTATCGAAATTGATGGATTACTCGACAAGGTTACACCCGGAGATCTCCTAGAATTTAAAAGAGGTGTCTACAGACATTGGGGTGTCTACGTGGGTGGTGCGGAAAAGGAAGTAATTCATTTTGGGTGTGCCAAGGGCGTCTTTGTCAGCAAGGACAGTCCAAGCGGCCCAGGACAAACCAAAATGGAACCGATAGCAAATATCATAAAGGAGGACCAAGTCAGAATCAACAATGACTGTGACGACTCCTTGAGTCCGAGGCCTCAAGTGGAAATTCTTTCTGAAGCAAAAAAGTATCTAGAAAATAACAATTTTGGAGACTACAACCTTATTAGTAATAATTGTGAACATTTCGCCCATTTTCTTAGATATGGGCAAAATGGGAAGAAGAGTAGACAGATAATAAGTAAGACTTGGGAGGGTGTATTCGGTCTTCTAGGGGTAGGAGGTATTATCTCTTGGAGTGATCTTACAATCTATGTGTCAGTATCAAAGTGGTCTTTCGTGTGGCAGCACTTACTAGCAATTGTAACTGGCTCAACTCCTATTGTAAAGACTTTATCTATAAGTGCACTGTTTGGTAATGTGGTTCTAGGATTAGCAGCTTTTGCTACTGTTGTGTGCGGCTGTGAATACTTCAATATTTTTTAACCGGTTACTATGCTATGTTAGTCTGTAATGCCTAATGTAGGCAAAAAAAGGCCAGCAACGATTATTTTAATTTGTTTTCCTGTGTATGTGTTTAAACCTAGTATTCTGCACTAATTTTTAACATAATCTGACTCAAACGAAAGTTGCCACACCAAAGTCCACTCAGTATTGAAGTGAACTTTCGTGTGGCAACACTTACTAGCAAATGCAATGTCGCAAATCTTGTTACTTGCATGTTTGCTGGGGCCAATGGCCAATCTTAGTCTTGGGTGTCCATTATTACACAGGTGGACATTATCTATGTCTTGTGATTTAGTTTCCGGTTCCTGCCTCTAGAACCCCCTACAACTTTCTATTACCCATAATCCCTGGCCATTTCGCGGTTGCCAGGGGCTACCAAATCGTATTTAAGCAAGGGGCCAGCATGGAAAAATCAGAAAGCCTTCGGGCCAGCTAACTGGCTGGTCTTCCCTCAACCCCTGCTAGGTCTCCTAGTTAGGGGGAGTTTTGGCTGCTAGGCCTTTAGTACACCCGATTTTGGTTAGGCTCTTTTCCCCCAACCTAAACAACCCTCTTTACCCTAACTTAACCCTAAAGTTCCCCAACCCTTTTCCCATCTTTTGGTTCAGTCTAATTTTGGTTTAGCTCTTGCACTTTGTTATTCTTCGTCATGGTGCCGAAACCCGGGATGCTTTTTCGGAAATGGCCAGGGTATTATGGGTAATAGAAAGTTGTAGGGGGTTCTAGAGGCAGGAACCGGTAACTAAATCACAAGACATAGATAATGTCCACCTGTGTAATAATGGACGCCCAAGACTAAGATTGGCCATTGGCCCCAGCAAACATGCAAGTAACAAGATTTGCGACATGCAATAGCAACTGGCTCTACTCCCCATTGTAAAGACTTTATCTCTAAGTGCACTGTTTGTTAATGTGGTTCTAGGATTAGCAGCTTTTGCTACTGTTGTGTGCGGCTGTGAATACTTCGATATATTTTAACCTTGAGTATGCTTTGATATTCAACTCTTAAGCCAACCATTTGTTAGTCTGTAACGCATAATGTAGGCAACAGGAGGCCTGCAACGATTACGTCAATTTGTATTTCCGCGTATGTTTTTAGACCTAGTTTTATGCACTAATTTTTAACTATTCTGACTCAAGTGCATTAGTTTTGCTTCATCGTGCGTGAAGATTATTTACTTCGGCAGCAACGGGCATACGCAGCATCAGATAATGTGTGATCACTGTTGTATGGAACAAATGTCAATCGAATATTTAATAATTCTTGATGGGAACAACTGAAAACATCTCTAAACACTGACGTATCGCAGTGCACAGTTAAATATTTTTAAACCTTTGAATAAATAACTGATTGTGGTGAAATGAATAGCAAAATTGCTACCTTTCAGCACAACGTTAGGTAAGCCATGCAATCAGATCATTTTAAATTATAACCTACTCAATGTAATGATGTAGTGATATCCTACTTAAATGGACTAATAAAATAAACCACATTGAATTGGTCACATCCTTACGTAGTTGAGGAAAACCAGTTAACAGTGGTAGTTAGGAAGGAATAGGGCTTTTATTATACTGATTATTATTACCAGAAGCCTCTGTCATCTAAAGCATCAAAAGTGAAATTTAGAGTAAGGTAGAGTATTTTGCTGATCGCATGGCAAGTCCAACTCTAGTAATATACTTGCTGGGATTTATTTTCATAGCTTCTCACCAGTTTCGAGGATTTTCCTTGGAAAATAGGACGGTTTTTTTTTTGTGGGATGCTTTAAAACACAAGATAACAATAATTTCCCATTAGTGAAGTGCAAAAAAATAGGGATGAAAAGATATTTATAATATTGCACAAATAGTTATAAATGTTTTATTAATAAAGAAATTAGAGAGATTCGGTGAAATTTCACTATCGTTTCCGATCATGCAAACAATGAACGTCTGCAACATAAAGCGTAACAGCCTAACGAAATGAACTGACACTACACTAAAAAAAATAGATTTGCTAGTTTTAAAATGTCGCTTTATTTCTTTAATATTTTGAATGGGAATGGCTTTTGATAGATTATTAAACATTTCGTAGTCGTTGTGTGTTTTTTATTACATTCTGGTAGTTCATATGTTCTGTCGTAAGAATTTACTTTTCTTTTTATCATATTTTTGGTACATATTTATGTGACAGTATTTAATTATTATTATATAACTAGCGGAGTCGCTCGCTTCGCTCGCTCATTCCGCGTCGTCTCGCTCCCCTCCCCCCTCATCTCCCCTCCGTCTCGTTCCCCCTCCCCCGCCTCATTTAATTTGCCGTTCGGTCGGTAGATGGCAGCGTATGTTCGCGCTGCTGGCCGTTGCGTTCCGGGCGCAGCTACTATCTCAGCGGGCCTTGGCTGCTACTCTTATAATTTGCCTTGGCTGCTACTCTTATAAGATTGCTGCTGGGCTGCCGATGACTGCGTTGCGGATCTTGTGTAATTATATATATAGATCTCGAAATTGTTTGATTATTTATATTTAATTTTTACAGTCAATGTTTTTAGTTTTATTTTCATTATTTTCAAATAGCGCATAACAACTTCGTTTTGTACTCTTTGTAATCGAGTTAAGAAATAATCTTCAACTAACTTGAAATCCATTAATAAAGAATAAATCATCAGATAAAAGGGTTAACTGTTTCCTTTGTTGAAATCTAGATACTTCATTAGCACGGCCAAGCACGACCAGGCAGTGAATGTTATTAGAGTTTGTTCATGCGTGATAATTTTCATTTTAATCCACGGGGTGCTAAGTCGACAATATTTATGTCTGACAGCTTCAAATTGGGCAGCTGACACGATTGAACGGCTTATTTTAGTTCTTCATTGCAGGCTTCGGGAGGCCAGTTGAATTGCTTCCAAATTGTTTTCCTCGATTGTTTTCCGCTGTCAAGACGTAGCAATGGTGCAGAACAAAACGATGGTGCAACAAAGCAGCGAAAGAGGTGTACAATGGGAAATCGAACACATTCGTTTTCCGAAAATCAGTTGTTAAGCAAAAAATGAATGTAAAAGAAAACAAGAAGAAAAATACACGTTACAAAAATGTAAAATAAAGTAAATGAATAAAAAAAGGAAAATTAATGTGAAACAGTTGAAATTCACTTGAGCAGACAATAAAATATGTGACAAGCGAGCAATTCGGTCGACATTTTCACATATTTCAGCGTCCTTTTGATAATATGAACAAAATAATGAAGTTAGTTTGGAAAATATCAAGTAGACGAAAAAAAGAAGCGAAAACAGCCAATAAATTGTCTAAGCTTCACATAAAAAAAACGTTAGAGCTCGTATCCCCATGGAATTCACAGCTTTAAAGGCACACAAATAAACAAAAACAGATTAGAGTTCACTCGAACGAAGCGAACTAAATTTTGAACTCCATTCCAAGGAACAAGGAAGGCACATCACAAAGAAAAAGCCAGCATATTTCACGAACTAAAATGCACACACAGAATGACCGAAGCAAATAACATGAAACGGAATTAAAATATACACCAACAAACACAGAGTACAAAGTAAATACCTAAAAACATAAAACGCCTGTATAATACATAAGTATGGTACATACCAACCTCCGAATACATACATACATGATAACAATACACATACAAAAATGTCCTTCTGCTTACCACCGAAGCGCAAAACGACCCACGTGCACATGTCCCTGTTCGGTTGAATTGGAGTTCAAATTGTAGTTCGTTTCCTTCGAGTGAACTCCTAATTTCTCTTATTTGTTTACCTTAACAGCCGGGAATTCATAGGGATACGAGCTCTAATGCTTTTTTTCTAGCTTAGTTATATAGCATTTTATTTTTTATATTGCTCCTTATTCCGAACAACACACGAAATGGTTACCAAACCAACAACTCAAGGTAACCTATGAGGTATGTACATTTAAAGTGACGAAAAATATGCACATTAACCTAACTACACACAACACATTTTATAGGCACAAAGGCAAAAGGCTTTGGTCCTAATGTTGGTGGAGCGATATAAAATATATTTTGTATTGTAGTTTTATTTTAAAATATAAGCATGTGGTAAGTATATGTAAATGTTCGATAATACACATTGAGTTCTTGGCCCATGTGAATAATTAACACGCAGAGCTATTTTTTCCCCTTTTTATTTTTAAAATGAAGACGAATTTTGTATTCTTCGAAGTATAAGGTGCCCTGTTTTTACCAAATGAAATGCATTGGGCTTAATGTGGTTTTATCTGCCTAAACAAGATTTTAAATTTATTATTTACATGATGAATGTTACTTAATATTTAAATGCGACATTCAGTAGGCATAAAATGAAGCCTGAAAGTGCACTCATAAATAAAAAATAAAAAAATTAGCACCACGTTTCGAATTTACCCAAACCGGCTCAAGATAATTTGGGGCCTTATGCTGGGTTCGGTAACTGGGGCCAACCAGGGTCATAAGTGTAGCATTAAATGAGTTTTGTCTCGATCTTTTCATGAGTGTTCGATTCGAATCATCAAACAATTATTTTTCGTGCGGTTCGAGCCAATCTCCATTGCATTTTTTTTTAATTGCCAAAAAGAATGTGAATCACAAAAACAGAAAATCAAGTTGCGAAAATGAGAAATTTCAGCAACGAAAACGGAAAAAAAAACAGCAAACAAAATCGTTATTTACTGTAACAGCAAACAAAAACCGCATTAAAGAAACAAAAAACATACTTCACAAAGGAGAAAGAAAAGTAAAAGAATAACAACAAAAGAAGGTAGAGTGAAGACAAAAAAATCGGGAATGGGGGAAACAGAAAGAAATATACATTTCACCTTTTCGTGTTTCTAATTTCCTATCAGACTGCCACCTGCCGACAAAAATCCCAGCTACAAGTACCACTAGTTTCGGTTTCGGGTCGTGCAACGCTTCGACTAGTCGACCCAGATCCTACTCGAAGTTTCAAAGAACTGGCACAAATTCTTAACCTGTTTTTCTCTTTATTTTGACTTATAATAAGAGAAGTTATCGACTTTGCTTGCTCACTCCGCATTGTCTCACTATTCTCGAGGGCAGTTCTACTTTGAACACTTATACTATTTACATGCATCACCCACCAAAAACAATAAAGCAAATGAAGAAGCACATAAACACATAATAACGTGTGCCTACTCCTTCATATCACTTCCTTTCTTCCTTGATTTATCTCATTTACTACATTTACAAAGAATTTATTAGTAAGGACGATGTTAAAATCTGAGTCGGAGGTCCTCGTGATTCGTCTCTAAACCATGCGCAATGGCTGTTTGTCGTGACGTCACCATGAGTTAGCCAATGACGAACGAGAACAACGGCTGTTTGGCCGTCTGATTGGACTAGCCCAGTCATGTGATCTGCACGTCACACCAAACAGCCATGGCGCGTGGTATAGACATCAATTACAAACAAAAAAGTCAAGTGTGCCGTAAAAAAAAAGGTTGTATGATTGAAGTTTCATTTTACTTGTTAAAATGTACACGGATAAAAATTGGTGATTGGTGAATTTCTTATCTCCCTTGTAGCCAACAGATAAACTTTATGCTTTGCACGTTAGAAAGTCTTGCTGCTGATTCCGGTGGTGTACAGAATATTTTTTATTTCAAATAAATTGTTCTGCGTAAGGTGAAAAGTATAATCAATGCCAGCATCGAACTCCAGAAATCACACGTCGCTTATAATCTGTGTTTGCCACATACACACACACTTTACGTGGGTTTTCTTGTCACAATTATTTTTTAAATGCTTACTTTGCGTCGTGCCCTGTATGCTTTAGCTTTTTGTGCGTTCAGGTAGGCTCTATTCTTCCACTGGTTTCTTCTCACTCTGCTCTCTGGGTCACCCCCACCACATCATCTCCATGGTGAAATAGTTGTAGACCACAAAGTAGCAATGCTACATCTTCAAACACACGCCAAATGCACCGATGCTGTAGACCATGGAAGGGAGAAAATGAACCACTCCCGCCGTAATAGTACACACCTCGGCCATCCACCGGCTTGTTTAAAGTCACGTCGTGATTATTTTTTATCTAGACCTATCTGGTGTGGCGCTAATAACCATTATCCCATCATGTGTTACTTCACTACACTCTGAAGACACTGACCACTGGCAGTACTCATCCCACCGTAGCAGCTCAGACTCAAAGCCTCAACACAGCTTGTGTCCTACCAGCATACATTTCCAGTAAGTTTGTTTACGACCGTTACACATCTGCGTGTGAATACTGAGCGATAACAACTGGATGGGTTATAATAAGAAAAGTTATCGACTAATATGGTAACGTACACCGTACTGGGCGCATCTTGCGGTTTGAAGTGTTACAAATGCAGATATTTAAATCTCCTCCAATCTTTTCTGTAGTCAGTGAATTTTTTTTTAGGTAATTTAGTATTTAATCGTTTTCATTTCTTTGTGTAATGTGGTTAACAGTTAAAAGTGGCTAAGCATTACTCGTTTCTCTCTCTCAGTTGTCTGATGCTTACAATTTAACTGAATAGTCAGGATGATGTACCGACTATGGACAATAGCTGAAGCTGACAGATCTTACATTCCGAAGGCAACACCCAACATTGAACTACAGGCGTTTGACCATCGTAAAGGTGGCTCTTCACTTTTTTGGCAACTTTAACAGCAATGCCACACGAAAACAATGCCGAAACATAAATGATGAATTATTTTCTTTTCTTTAAACACCTTTCTCTTATTTTTAGACACCCTGCTTACATAGGAGTAGATGTTCACACAAACAGGTCCTAGGTTAAAAAAAATTAGGATGGATAAGTAATACCGTTCAATAATCTATTCCGATCTACAACCAACATAACGTGAATTACAGACAATAGAAATACACAACATATTCACTGTAAATAAGCTCCTTACTCCTGCCCACATATATTGGTTGGTGGTTCGATCCGTTCTAGTGTTTACCTGGCTCTTAACCAGCCAATGGTCTGATCCCCATGTTCTCCTTATGACGTCATTTACATCTGTGTATCAGTGTACCACTGTCAGTATCGCATTTCTCTGCTACTAACAAAGGCTCAGAACGTAAAGTCCCACTGCCAGGTCCCATCGGCCTATCAGTCCTAAGCATTGGCATATTGAATATATATAGCTTGCACCAAAATCGAACCAAGAATTGGCACAATCACTGCACTCGTAAACTTCAGCCCAATTACAGAAGCTACACTATTCAACAGAATCACATAAACTCCTGCTGGAAGTTCGGCACCCAAAACCACACCTCTTATTCCATTGACATGAAGTACGTAGCTCATGCCAACAATGTAAGTCAGAGCTTCCAGCCTAATTCCAGAAATCTTAGTTGGTGGCGCGCAGAGGTCAAACACGGCACAAAGAGCAATCAACCTTGCCGCACTTGACAGACTTACCACAAATTCGATGTAAGTTTGTAAAATAAACCATCCCAAACTAGAGATCAGAACGGCATCTAATGTTGAGGCCTTTGCCCACAACTCAAACAAGAATTTCAATGCAAGTAACACGCCAAGGCTCAGAGGTTCATACACTGGAGAGTGCCTCTGTCCATACCGGACAGCCAAACAAGTAAGTTGAAAGATAAGAGCCACTGATGTGAGTTCACTGAAGCCAGTCACGCCTGTGAGATGCTTGTATGTGTATGTGTGACAAATGGCTTGGAATGCAAGAAAGACTATTTCAGCTTGGTTGCTTTCTATTCCCGCGCCGTATCGACAGTACGCTGCGAACATTTCACAGTTGTTCGCGAAGAGATGATATCGTTTTTCCTTATTCACAAAACGGTGAATGCGCGAGTTTACTAAGCCGATGTCTTTTGCAGGATGGAACCCAAATCGCTCATCACGTCCATTGTTAATTCGCACTTGACTTTTGCCGACAACTTTCGCCAACTTGTTGTAATTTATTGCTGGCTTCAACATATTGTGGTGGTCCGGTCCCGTGGGTGCATCAGGATCAAAACCAAAATGAACGATGTAAGGTTCCGCATCTTGTGGGCAGAATAACTGGAATGGGTGGTTCGTGTTCCTTACCAAAGGGCCTGCATACACACCCCAGTGTTGGATAATTCCCCGGTCAATTTCAATCAGATCTCCAGGATCAGAAATGGCAATTAGTTCATGTAAGTCTGAATTTATGTACCATTCGGATACCAGCCCTTTGGTTTTACCAGACATGCCATTCATTATTACAGGGCTCTCCATGAAGCCGGTATGTTTGTTGTCATTACTTGCATTTTTTACCATAGCAAAAAGGATAGGGAAAAACAAAATGCTGCAGGACACCAGCATCAAAATGCGGGTCGCAAATCTTTGGATGTTGTCTTCAGGTAATTGGCACACTGACGGTCGCAATGTTTTGTTTTCTTTCACGCCAAGCGATATTCTTTTTCCAAGAACTTGTACCAATTTATTCTCTATTTCTTTTGGCATATTTGCTAATATTTCTTTTAGCTTTTCTTTGTCTCTTGCTATGCAATATAATTTAGACATTACCAATGTAGGCATTTCCTTTAATCTCTCACTCGGTATTTTATTTAGCATTTCTTTCACACCCTCTTTTGAGATTTCTTGAAGCGTTTGAAGAAATAATTCACGAACTATTTCTATGGACACATAGTTCGAAATTTCCTTCAGTATTCCACTCGTAATATCTTCCAAGACATACTGAAATACTCGTTGTGGCAGTCCAGACAGTATTTCGTTTGGTAATCTGGTCAATATTTTGCTTTGAATTTTTTCTAGCATTTCGCTCAGAATAGTTTTATGCATGTCCCTCATGGCATCTGGAATCCATGATATCAATGACGCATTAGCAAATTCGATTGAAATTTCTTTAAAGATCTCATTCAGCACTTCTTTTGGTATTTCTTTCAATAATTTACCTACTGCATCTTTTGGTAATGATAATAGTAGTTCTTTTCGTATTTTCTGACGTTCATCCAGTGCCGATTCTTTCACTTTATCAGTCAGTAACTGCATGAACATGCCACCCGGTAGTTCTCTCAGCAATTCTTTCGGTAATTCATCAAGTGTCAATAGTGTTTCTAATTTTTCTTTCTTTAAACATTCCATTACTTCATTGCCTGCTTGTTTTAGTATTTCGCTTATTGCATACTTCAGTACGTTCTTCAAAACGTATACTACCTGCCTCTCCTCATGCCGTATAAAATGCCTTTCCATAGTAAGATTTGGTTCGCTTACAATTCTTGTTTCAATGTATGGTCATTTCATTTTTTCTGTGGCTTTTCCAACCTAGAAAAGATAACAAATAGTTAAGAGAGGGAAAATCACAAAAGCAAGTCATAAAACACAGTGTTTTTTCTCGTTTCCTACTAAGAAGCTAAGTTAGACAATATAAATCCTCATTTAAAATAATCTGATGAGTGCTTTGCTGTGCAATCAGAAAGATCAGAACCATGCTTCAGTGCCCGCCATGCATGAGCATGTGCTCACCACCATACTAATTGCTTGTGAGTGGCATTACTAAGAGGTTTTATGTTTAGTTCCACCCGATAAATGCATTTATTTCTTATAAGTAAATGATTTTGTTACTTTGTTATCTTATTGGGATATGGTACGACAATCACCAATTCATGCAAGTATGAACGCCAAAATTATGAATTTACAAGGGCTGTCGCACTCCAACATTAGTCATTTAGTCAATAAAGACTTTAGCACTTGGATCTGGAAGCATTGGAATGAACGGCAACACCATTACAGAAGGCTACGGCAGGCGCTAAATTTGAAAATCACAAACGACGATGTAGTAGTGAGAGAAAAAGAACTGAACCTGAAGCCTGAAGAAGACAGGTGAACACAGTTCTACCATCCACTGATTACATGCTGTCGAAAATTTGCTAGATATTGTGTAAACATATATCTAACTTTTTGATAATGAGTGTGGTACGTAGCGAACGAGTAGTTCCCAATCGTAATGCAAACTTTCATCGTTTGTTTACATGACTTTTAGTGGAATTTACTCATTCCGATTGGCTGTGGAGGAACCGTGGAGGTGCGGTTCTGTGGGGTGATATTTCCTGGGGGTTGGTACCTGAGGGATACGTTTTTTTTTTAATTCACCCTCATCATGTAGAACTTCATGTAATTTGGAGAATTTACACATCCTGGATAATTTACACACCCTGGGGTGGTCATCTTGTTTCGCCAACATCCGTAGAGAATTTACATGAAATATCTCAGAATTTACATACTCATACTGTGGAGAATGGTGTCGTCCAAGGGGTGAGGATGTAGGGGGAGAGGCCCAACTAGCCATGACAACTACGTAGAGTTTAAATGACATTTACATGGCCTGTGGTGGATAGGAGGTGAGGGGGATCAATTCACGGAATAAGGTTTGGGGGTAACCTGCAGGGTGACATTCTGTGGCGGCCTATGGAGAGAACAAAGAAATTAAATGGCATTTGGTAGAATAGACATGACCTGTGTTAGAAGTGTAGAATTTACACATTTCTGATTTTTGGTAGAATTTACACATCTCAAGTAAAGGGGAGGAGGGGGCTGGGGGAAACCCCTGGGGTGAGATTCTGGGATCCTGTGGGCTGAGGTCCTATTGGGTCAGCCGATTGGCTGAGTGTAGAATTTAGATGGTCTGTTGGGGGTGATTCCTGTAAGATGAGGTTCTGGGAGGTCACGTGGGGTGTTGTTCTAAGGTTGCATCACGGACCAGAAGTGACGTCATCCAAGATGGCAGCATCCATATGCTGGTCACGTGACCGGATATGCGTCATCCAAGCTGGTGGCACCTATACAGTGGTCACGTGACTGGAAGTGACATCCAAAATGGCCGTGCCCATAGGGTGGCTGCACCTGTCAGTCTCGTGACTGGAAGTGACGTCATCCAAAATGGCAGTGCCCAGACGGGGGTGCTTTCTTGAGTAACATGACCGGAAGTGACGTCGTGCAAGATGATAGCCAATTGGACATTTATCCCTACTTACTTCAACTAATATTCCTAACAAATTTCATTGGAATCCATTCATGCGTTCGGCTTTAACTGTGGAACAAAAGACAGACAGACAAAGTACCAAGCTGTAGAGTAAAAACGTGATCTGGTTCGCATCGCTCACTCGGCCAACAAACACCCGTCTGAGGTAGAAATTAGTCGGGAATGTTGGTCAGTTGCATTGACTCATTTGAAAGGCCGGTCCATTATCAACGTTGCCACCTTTCTAGTAGTAGTTCTGTGAAAGCAAACCCCGCTTGCAACCCCTCCCCCACCACCTCAAGAGGAAATTTAATTCCTTTGGCAGTAACTGCCACAAATTGTTTTTTTTGGAAGGCATTCTGGGCCACTATTTTGAATTTGTATTAATAGGTCCAAATCTAGTTCAAGTTATTTATTTGTAAACAAATTCCACTTCAAATTGTTTCATGCGTTTGGCTATAATTACCTTCACCCTATTTGTGGATACTATTTCGGGCCGAAATCTTGATTTTTCATAAAATATTACGAAAAATCGCAGGCCGTGTATATTAGAGTTCGTTTGCGCACGAGAATTTCAGAAAATTGGACAGGCGGCGGCGGCGGGGGCTCAGAATGCAATGCTGCAACATGCAACAATGGTCAACAATAGGCAAGGTGCACAAGATCGGGTTGTGGCTTAAGGCCACTCCAGACAGAAGAGAATTTCGTGCGAAGCTATGCGTAACTACGTGCCTACAAGGTCAACATTGCAGTAATCGTGTGGTTGGTGTTGCGTTAAGGACGAATATTGAAGTCTTTTTTACACCATAGTACGTCGGCGTGCAGCCGCGAGCAGCCAGTCTGGTTAGGGCTTTACTCGAACAAGATGCAACGATGCTCGGGCACGGGGAAAGTAACATTGTCGTGGTAGCTTCGGGCTGTGGCTCCGTTAAATATATTCAATCGCTGTCGAGAAACAAAATGAAATGGTCTTGGTCTTCGCTTTAATCTTTCAGTTTTAAACTGCATGGTGCAAAGTCTATAATTACCCGTGTAAAGTATACTGGGTAGAAAAAACGCTCGTTTTCTTTATACTTAGGGTTTCAACAATGCTCTCAGATGATTGTTAAAACGTCGTGGTGGTTGTTACTGATTCACATTCATCGCTCTCAGCAGTGAGACCTCGTTGCAAAATCTCGGACCCAACACTCTTTTCAATCTGTTGGAAGCTCTGGTCAGCCTCTACTGTGGAACTCCCATTGTTCAGGTGCGTTAAGGGCCAAAGTGGTAGCCCAGGCAACGAGCATGCGAACATGCTTGCAAAGAATGCTGTTCAGCATGCACCGTGCTCAGTTACGGCTCACCAAATCTGTGGCAGCATGCAAAGCCATGGTGCACTTGAAGATTGAGTAGGTTGGAATGCAGAGTGGGAGGCTGCGAGCACTGGGTGTACATTATACGGCATTCACCGTATGTGTTCCACGAACCATGTTTTCAACAGCCTTCCCCTACTGGGTGGCAAGGCTGCTGTCCTGGTTGCGGACTGGCCATTCGCTGCCTCCGGTTCGCGAGCAGTGGTTGGTGTGGAGTATGAGCTCTAGATGCGAATGCGGGTATATGGGTAATTTCAATGCTATTACATTGTGACAGGCATCGGCAGACGCGTCGTGCGCTCGGTCAATGAATTACTGCGACTATGCTGCATGACGATCTTTTAAGGGTCACGTCACTTAAACGTCGGCTACTGGCAATTACGCGGTTCATGAAATCAACTTAACAGCCAACTTAGGAGGTTTGCCTGTGTGCACCTCCACGGCTTCCCTTGTTGTTTCGGTTGTGCTCACAGTTCTTCGATATGTTGTGGTATTGTAGACAGTTACGGAAATGGCAGGTCAAGGAGCTGTTTGCAGGAACAAGAGAGTTTCGCACTTTCGTGGTTTCGAGGAGTCGCGTAGTTTTTGTGATTTTTTTGCAAGTTGTCAGCTATGTATTTTAGATTTTAGTTAGGGTGGGTGCAAGGCTGCGGGCCGCTGCCCCAATAAACATAATTATATACCCTCTTGGGTTTCAAAGGGTTTCAAAGGGTTTAATGAGCGTTAACCACTCCAGGTCATCTTACCAAAGGGTTCCAAAGGGTTCCAAAAGGTTTAACGAGCGTTAACCACTCCTGGTCATCTGCCCGAAGCCCTAAGGCCATTCCGGCAGATAAGTGGATAAACAATAAGTGGGGCAACCCATAGTTGGCCCTAAAGTAGCGCTTATTGTATGAAATTCAGTCACATTGTTTAGTGGACCAAGCAGCTTCAATGTACTACTTTAAAACAATTTAAACAATTGCAGAGGTCTTCCTTACGTTTGTTTGATAATGAGTATTCGTTCGTTTTGTGTCGATTCATCAGCAAAATCAACAGCTAATGAGATGGAAGAATCAGTAACGTGGCGCGAAATGGGAACAGTGACGTCAGAGGCATTTGAACTTTTGTTGAATCTCACAGTGTTTCTCGACAGACCCAATAGAACCGTAGAAGATCCCTGGATTTACCAACGAGGCGGCCTTCTTGGACTCCGTGTTGAATAGCTCTTCCTGTGGATGTCAGATTCATTTTATGATACTTTACTTGCATTCTATCCCACACAACAACAACAACAAAAAAACCAATTTGACACCTCATTCATCAATGTAGAAGAAATTTACGATTTTTGTTCTTATGGCAGCCATGTTGGATGCCATGTTGAATAGCTTCACCTGTCAACATCAGCATGTTTTATGGTACTTTAGTTGAATTCTCTGATGTCAAGAACATATTATTTGACACTAATTTCTGTTTTGTAGGCATAATACAAGTATTTGAATTTTTGTTTTAGCCATTTTGGTGGCCATTTTGTTTCTAAGGCTTCTGCAAAATGTTGATGCCCGTTTATTTTTGTTATACACCCCAGAAAAAACAATAATTTGATAACTCAGTCGCTACAGAGAACAATTTTACTATTTTTGTTTTTGAGGCAGCCACCTTGGACGCCATGTTGAATAGCTAGTCAGTAGACATTAGGCACGCTTTGTGATGCTATAGTTTAATTCTCTGACCTCAAAAACGTATTATTTGACACTAATTTCTTTCATGTTGTCCTAATACAAATATTTGAAATTTGTTGGCAGCCATTTTGGCGGCCATTTTGTTTTTAGGCCTCTGCTCAATTTTTGAGCTTATCACCATTGATATGGTTATTTCCGACATTGAAACTAAGAGATTAAAACCTATCTCAAACTTCCTTACTCAAAGATGCCACGGAATGACACATGTTCCCTGACTACATCAAAAAAAGAAGAAAGGTCTCCAAAACGTAGGCTGCCCCTGTCATCTCGGGGTGTGTGTGCACGTCCATGCATTCATGCGTTTGGCCTTGACACTCCCCCCCCCCCCTTCCAAAAAAAAAAGCAAAGTCTAAATGTTCCAACCCAATGATTTAAATGATGGATTCCTAATAAATAGAAATTTGCTTACTTTCTTACCGTGCTTGAAACGAACGGAGAACGCTCACTGCTAGACGCGGTATTACGGAAGCTTATCAAACAAACACCACGTCCGGTGCTTACAACGCCTTGGAAGAAAAGCGATAACAGTACTTTTGCGACGGCGTCTTTCCAATTTGACAATACAGGATGGATGGGGGCGCCATCTAGTTTCAAGAATCGTCATTACCCGCTCATCGTCCAAGGCCCCCTGAGATAGTAGCTGTGCTCCACTCCAGGCCCGTCAGC